>CM051694.1:30378975-30456475 GCA_028022725.1 Lycodopsis pacificus
CAGGAGGATGATGGCGAAGCTCTCATCCCTGATGAGCCACGCCTCCCACCCCATGCAGGACACTCTGGCAGCTCTGCACAGCTCCTTCAGTCACCGGCTGATCCATCCCCGGTGTCTGAGGGAGAGGTACCGCAAGTCCTTCCTCCCCGCTGCTGTCAGGCTGCACAACAAGCTGCTCTCGGGAGACCACTGTTAGATCCTGGGGTTCTTTGGCCCGATACGGGGCTACTTACTGACTCAGCTCTCTATTAAAAGATTTTAGAGCTGGTGTTCTTGCGAGGAAACTCGCCTGGCTCTGCTAACTACCGTTACTCCTGACGTCTACCCTGCTTCCTCCGGTAAATGCGCACTCGGTCGAGGGGCCAACCTGACCCCGGGCGCTCCTACCAGTCGCGTCAGTTATGGCAGCTTCCCTCTTTTGGATCCGGGCTCTTGGTAAATTGCCAGGTTTGGTTTTAACGGCTAGGATTACATCTAAAACCGTAAGGGATTGTTAAGTGGATAGGTCACTAGGATAACCTTTCAGAACTCAGTTGTTGGACATACAATAGATTTAACTTTTTACTTGCCACGAGGAACATTTACCACTTCAAGCAAATGAATGCACTTGAGAGTTTTACTTTAAATGCAGATTAGATATTTATTGCAGGTTATATTTATATATTGTTTGCAAGGGTCAGGCTACAGCTCACATAATAAAAATTGTCACTACACTTGATTCGTAATTTAATTTTCTTCTTCGATTATACTCATTGGGTTAGGTTGACGCGTCGTCTCGTTCGGAGCTGGATTTCAAAGGTCCGATGAAAAAGTTCTTTTGGAGGTGTTCGGAGCGAAGGTCTGGCCAGACCCTCCGGCCCCTCCTGCTCAGCCAACGGAGTCCATTCAGCGATCCTTCAGGCTCAGTACAAAGTCTTTAACGCGGCTGTGTCCATCCGTTGTCCAGTTGTTAAAGTCAAGCAGGGGGAGAGGAAAATCTCCGTCTTTCAATCTTTGTCCACGAACGGCGGTCTTTTTTCCGTGAGCAGAGACGAAGTCCTCCGACGCGGCTGTCGATCGAGGAACACTTTGAACACTTTGAACACGAACATTTGGACTGAACATGAACACTTGAACACTCTGAACACTTTAATTCATTCACCTGGTGCAATACCTAATCCGTGCAATCCTGTGCAATATCAAATACGTTTAAGTATTTACCTTACACTTACATTTTACTCCGTCTGTACTTACTGGTATACTTAATAGTCTTCTTTACTGTCAATCCCGTGCAATATCCAATACGTTTAAGTATTATCTACATTTCACATTTTTACTCCGTCTGCACATACTGGTATATTTTGTATTCTTCTTTACTGTCATATTTTTTACGACTGTTTAGTTTATTTATACTACTTGATTTTTTTATCTTCATTTATTACTGGTGAGCGATGCTGCTGTAATCCTGTAATTTCCCCACTGAGGGACTAATAAAGGATTATCTTATCTTATCTTATCTTAACTTAAGAGCAGCTTGAGATTCTTGTGAAAAAAACATTTGTGTTTTGCCACAATCTTCACTCTTCATGCATAATTTCTGGATGTAGAAGTAGCTAATATTGTCCTTGTCGTATAAACATTACTGTGGAATCCCACAGATTTACACATTTGACACAGAAGCCATTAATTGAGAGGAAAACCAACTTTCTGCTCCATAGAGACCAATGTTAAATTCTGCTTCAAAAACATCTTCCACAGAACACGGTACCCCCATTTCTAGATCGCCAGTTAAGCCACATTTCTTACACTACAGACACAATTTTTACAGGATCTGTTCTTCAACTCAGCCTTCCTCTCAATTATTAATATCGGAGCAATAGGAGCTACGGTTATGGGAGTTTTGATGATTTGTTTGAGAGGTGTTTCCCTGTTTTATCTCCATGAAATGGCTTCAGGCACACAGGTGTTCACGATTGAGCCAATTAGTGATGTTTATAAACACACAGACTCACAGACACACGCGCACATACACTCCTCTCTCTCTCTCTCTGTGTCTCTCTCTCATACAGTCATTCAGGTCTTAGGACTCTTTAGAGGTCTTTCCCCCCTCCACCCCCCCCCCCCACACACACACGCCATTTTAAAATAAAAGCCCCACAGAATGAATCCTAACTGAAATGCTTGTGATGAGCCTGTCATTTAATAACCGGTTTGTGTTTATCTAACATTATGATTCTGTCTCCTCTCCCCTTCTCCCCCACACCCCATTTCAAAATAAAAGCCCCAGAGAGTGAATTCTAACTGAACTGCTTGTGATGAAGCCTGTAATTTAATAACCTCTGTTTATGTGTGTCAAACATTATGATTATGTCTCCTCTCCCCTCCCTCCCCCACCCAGTCCCACCCTTTCAAAATAAAAGCCTCATGGATTAACTGTATTTAAACATTAAACTCAAAATTTGGCTTTTTTGTTGAAAAAATGAATGCTCTTACTAATACTGCGACAACTACTACTGCTGCTAATATTTCTAGTATTACTACTACTACTGCTGCTACTACTTCTACTACAACTTTTGCTGTTGCTGCTATTACTAGTGCTATTACTGCTACCATCAATATTATTACTACCACTACTGCTATTACTACCACTACTACTATTACTTATACTACAACTGCTACTACTGCTATTCATGCTACTACCAGTACTAATACTACTACAGCTATTAGTACGACTGCTACTAGTACTACTACTACTGCTACTTCAAATACTGCCATTACCTTTACTACTACTACTACTACTACTACTGTTATATTAAATACTACGACCACTACTACAGCTATTACTACTACTACTGATACTAGGCTACTACTTCTTCTGAATACTAATACTTCTTCTAAATACTAATACTTCTACTACTAATGATACTTCTACTACAACTACGACTTATACTGCTACTATTACAAATATCACTACTGCTACTACTACTTCTTATTCGAATGCTACTAATACTTCTACTACTAATAATACTTCTACTTCAACTACAACTTCTACTACTATTACTACAAATATCACTACTTCTGAAATTTGTTTAAGCTACAGAAATTGTTCAAATATCAAAGTGTTCAGCTCTTTCAGGAGAGGGCTGCTTTGACTTTTCATTTTTGTAATCTTTAAACTTTTTGAATGAAGCTTTTTGCAATTTTCTTTTGAATGGGATCTCTGTGGAGAAAATCTTCAAATCCTGTTATACTTCAACTTTCAAAGCCTTCTTCTTCCTCATACTTTCAGCTACAGACACCGTAGTTAGACATTTCAACTAGAAGGTTTTTCAGCAGTGGAGTTTAAATGCTTTCGGGCTTCAACATTTTTCAGACAGATAGTCTCCCATTTCTTAATTTTCAGCAATTTTTTCACAATTAATTTCAGTTTTCAGCATTCCAACGCATTTTCAGCAGGAAATGCTTTTTCTAGTTTATTGTTTTATTTAATGTTTCTGTCCAATCGGTTTGTTGATGACTTTGAAGATAATTTCTTCTGTGTAGCATTTTAACTCATTATACTGCGTCATATATTATAATAATGAATTAATTAACATATCGGCTCAACAAATAATATAACTTTGATTCACGAGCTGACAAAAAACAATATATAAATACAGTGTTGGTGTTTTACAGTGTTGTCTGGTGTTACGCCCGGTCTGGACGCAGCGCAATATAAAGCCCCCCCCTCTCGCCCACTCCCAAGAACGACCATTTACGCTGAATACAAGCATCATATTTATTATGATTACCATTTGTAGCAATATACGTCAGGGTGAGCCTGGCCCAAAACAATAAACAACCTTTGTTAAACAACGAGCTCACCTACAGACTACAGCTTACCGACCTCCCAAAACACGAGCAAACAGCGGAAACAACAGAGCGGCGCACTACACTACACGCATCCGTTCAGCGGTCCGACGGGCTGTGCAGCACGGTCCGGTCCGGTCCGGAGCCGGGAGAAGAGAGAGCCCGGCCGACCTCCACAGACGCCTCCTGGGATCCTCATCAGTCCAATCAGCTGTCAGTTACAGGACACAAAGAAACGGTCACACACACACAGCACCACCCTCCGGCAGGGAGGCGCACTGCATGTACTATCATACATTATGACTCAAAGTCACAACACTGGTCAATAGAGGGCGCTAGGGCGCCTCACCTTGAGTCACAACGCATCAAATAAAATAAATAATAATAATAATAACAAACTACACAAATTGTCAATATTTGTGCTTTTTTAAATATGGAATCACCAGTAATATGTGTAAAATATGATATCTGCGGTAAATATATGCTTTTCCTGCACGTCCTCTCCGCGTGTGCACGTCCTCTCCGCGTGTGCACGTCCTCTCCGCGTGTGCATGTCTCAGCGCTGGAGAAACTGCCCAAAAGAGGCGGGTCTATGAAGCACTTTAGCCAATTGCTGGTTAAAGATATAAATGTGTGACATACAATTTAGCCAATCAGCGCCCTCACATCGATTCAGCTGCGCGTTCCCGTCCGGACGAGTCTCTACCGGAGAGCTCGAGCACTGCTCCTCCAAGACCCGTCTGAGAGGAGAACTTTGAGGAGAACCTTCAGGCCAAAGAGCTGATCTCAGATCAGCCTGACCTCACAACCAGACAGCAGACTAGCGGGAAAGAGAAGCAGCACATGAAGCTTCTCCACCAGCTGAACACCTGACAGGTTAGCTAGCTGTGTGTGTGTTTTATATTATAGTGAATATTACTATATGATATATATATATTATTATATTATACTGAGACTAAAATAAGATGTCCTGACGTGTTCATCAAAGTGTTATTTACTGCTTTTTTCATGTTGGAATAAATGTTAAATATTTAACTGTAAAGTAGTAATATGTGTTTGATACCTTAATGTTTTTGCATTAAATCATTCTGGGATGTTTGCTGACATTGATTGGATGTGGCACAGCCCTACAGAGAACATGTTCCACTAGCCGATATATATATATATATATATATATATATATATATATATATATATATATAGTGTATATATTTATATATATTATATATATATTATTATATATTTATATATATATATATATATATATATATATATATATAATATATAAATAGATATATCTATTATATATATATATAATATATCTATTTCACGGTATATATATATATATATATATATAAATAGATATATCTATTATATATATATATAATATATCTATTTATATATATATATATATATATATATATATATATATATATATATATATATATATATATATATATATATATATATATATATATATATATATATATATATATATATATATATATATATATATATATATATATATATAAACTGCGGTATGGTCTTTAAAAACTCGTGCCTCCGTCTGACCATTGGGCGCGCTGTGGAGCTTCAGTCTGTTTAATCTGTGGCTGACGACACAAGAAGGACGTGAAGAAGAGGAGACGGAGCGACACGCCATTGGTCAGAACGGCTCCATAGAGCTCTTCCTATTGGCCGCTTGATTTGCCCCGCCATAGGAGTAGAAACAGCGCCACAGTTCAACAGCGAACCGCTGGTTGTTGTCTGCGGTCAGATTTATACAAAAAGATTGAGAAGAAGTGAAGTTAAGTCAAAGTTTGGGACTTTATTTAACGTTATCGTCCGTGTGGCTCGAGCTTCGTATCCGTAGGTGAAGCTAACGAAGCTAACAAAGCTAACAGAGGGAGCTGATACGGTGCGAGCAGGAAGCTAACGAGGCTGGCAGCTGTTAGCCGTTCAGTGGCCGTTAATAGTGCCCCTCTGTCGGCCACAGATGAGCTGCCCGGTGGACCTCCAGGATCTACCGTGCGGAGTGTTCGGGGCGGTTCTTACTCCAGAGAACGTGAGAGGAAGGTGAGTTCATGTTAGCGCGCATGCGTCAGGTAACAACAACACCTGGTGAACGTGATGAGCTCAGGTAGAAGTAGTACTACCACAATGTAGAAGTAATCTGTTACAAGTATCTTAAAGGTCCTGTATTTTAAGTAAAAGTACTCATTCATAATTCTTATTATTGATAAATTCATGTGTTCATCACTTTAATGACTATGTGATTCATAATAAAACATAATTTCTTAGTTTATTAATCTGAATTCTTTAAGTGACTGAAGTTTAAGTTGTGAAATATAAATATGTCATTATAGATATTGTGTTTATTTTGGTTAAATAAACTAGTCTGTGCTGACTTTGTTTGTAAGATTTTAATTTGTATTCAACTTTATTTGTACAAACTAACATCTGAAGATCAAAGGTTTAAACCTGAGAGAGAACTTTAGATGAAACTTTATTGATCTTCAGAGGAGACGACAACAACAGATCCTTCTAGAAAAGTTTAAAAGAAATGAATAAGTAGAAGTGCAAAGAGTATAAATACAAAGTATACCAGAGTACGTAAAGTCAGACTAACAACACAGTACAAATACACACTCTGTACAAATACATGACATTACAGTCATTGAGCAGACGCGTTCATCCAAAGCGACTTACAATAAGTGTGTTCAGCATATTCACGAGAACTACTAGTCACCAGAAGTCATCAGTGCGTCTCCTTTAAACGAGCATCTCAGAGCGGAACAGAAACAAACCAGCATGAGTAAGTGTGAGGCCCAGCTGAGACTCACTCGGTACCCATAACTGTGACAGATGAAACATTTTGGGGGTCAGGGAGTTGCTCTTAGGAGAGTGTGATGATTGTTAGTGTGTCACATTATGAATGAGTTAATAAATATATAATCATGATGAAGTTCCTCCAACAGAACATTCTCTCTTCTCTTCTTCAGAACCTTCATGAACTCTCTCAGTTTCCCCAAATCTAGATCATCTCTGTGGGACGGAGACCCAGCAGGAGAGGAGCTCCGCCTCCAGCTCTGTGCTCACAGGTACACACACACACACCCCCACACACACACACTGTTTAAGACCATGCCCACCTGTCACTCAAAGAGGCCACGCCGCCAATAGCGAATAACTTTAGTGTGTGTGTGTGTGTGTGTGTGTGTGTGTGTGTAGGAAGCCTCGGTTGGTGCTGCTGGAGAAAGCTCTGCGTCTGGCTCAACGACATGCCCGTCACAGCAACAAGCCCCGCCTCCTGTGCTTCCTGCTGGGGTCGGTGTGTGTCGATGCAGGTGAGAGTTCACCTGTGTTCAGGTGATGAGACCTGGTTCCACATCTGATCCATCAGAGCTGAGAGATAATAAACGTTATAGTTATTAGTAGGGGTGTCACGGATCACAAACCTCACGGTTCGGTTCGGATCACGGTTCAGGAGTCACGGTTCGGATCATTTTTCGGATCAACAAAGAAAAGGGGAGGAGCCAAATATAACTTTGCTTTCCATTTATTAATTAAAGAACTTCAAGAACACTAAAAGCAAAGAACTTTGGCCTAGTCTTACATGAAAACACACATATTGAAGATGTCCAATTTGAAACAAAATGAAATAAATAAATAAAACATTCAAGAATTCTCAATTCTGATATCCTCGTCCTTTCATCAATACTGAAAGAAAGAAACAGCCAGTGAGCTAGCCTCCACTGTTTACACTGAACTGAACTGCTCGGCAACAACTTGGGTCTGTGTTTACTTCCTGTCAGGTGATGCCGTTCAAATACACAATAATGTTACATTACTGTGACATTACTTTCACAAAGATGAGAATATCTCCATCGTCTGGGGAGAGGGTCGACCTTTCTGTGGTGACTGGAATATTATCGGGCCTGTCGAGCTTCACTCTGATGCTTCTGTCAGCACCTGAACCAGGTGTGTGTGTGTGACGCTCACAGAGGGGGCGTGTCTACAGCACCTGAACCAGGTGTGTGTGTGTGTGTGTGTGTGTGTGAGACGCTCACAGAGGGGGCGTGTCTACAGCACCTGAACCAGGTGTGTGTGTGTGTGTGTGACGCTCACAGAGGGGGCGTGTCTACAGCACCTGAACCAGGTGTGTGTGTGTGTGTGTGACTCTCACAGAGGGGGCGTGTCTACAGCACCGGACTAAGAATCACTCCGCCGTGGTGAAAGCGGTCTCTGGTCTTTTCCTTCTCATAGAGGTCTGGAACAGCTTCACACTGAAGTGGGTGCGTGAGTGGACTTCGTAGCGTGGCTCAAGCATTTTAACCAGATTTAGAAATCCTTTGTTTTCTACACCGGAGTGTCCCCGTCGCTGACAGACGGGATGGTGTCTCTTCATGTGTGGACATGCCGATGTTTTGCCGTTGTCGTGTCTCTCTTTAAATAACGCCTACATACCGTAACGCTTTGTCCACCACCCTCATCCATCATTATATGTTACAGAGAAGACAAAATGTTCCCAAACTTGCGACTTAAATGACGCCGCGGCTTCTGACGTTCCTCCGCTCGCCATGACTTCACCGTTAAATGCTTCTAAGCTGCTCCGTTCATGTGAACACACTCCTGCTTTATATCTGTTCACTGACACTCTGCATTGATATTCGGGGACTTGTTACTTTAAAAGGAACAGCAGCAGTAGAACTTTATTACACACTATGATGATTACACTGTAAAGAAAAATAAAAAATACTCTATTGATCCGCGGTTCACGAGTGATCCGAACCGTGAGGGCTGATCCGAACGGATCACGGATCGATCCGTGATCCGTGACACCACTAGTTATTATCAATAAAACTGAATTCTGATGACTGTGGTCCAGATGAGGGGGGGGTCACCGTGACCCTGGACCGGTTCGATCCGGGTCGGGACCAGACCGGGTCCTCCATCAGGGTCCCCTCTGCTCTGCTGCCCGGAGACGTCCTGGTTCCATGTTGGTTCTCCACGCAGAACGAGACCGTCGTCCAATCAGAGGCGGAGCTTCACCGCTGCTTCAAGGTCAGAGGTCACAACCTGTCTGTCTGTCTGTCTCTCTCGGTCTGTCTCGCTGATCTGAACCTCACGGTTCAGATCAGCTAAGAAAAGGGGAGGAGTCAAATATAACTTTCTATTTATTAATTAAAGAACTTCACGAACACTGTAAGAAATAACTTTGGGCTATAGTCTTACATGAAAACAAAAATATTTAAGATATTTATTTTCATAAAGATGAGAATATGTCTACATTATCTGGGGAAAGGGGGCGTGTCTACAACACCTGTCTGTGTGACTCCCGGAGGGGGCGTGTCTACAGCACCTGTCTGTGTGACTCTACTGGAGGGGGCGTGTCTACAACACCTGTCTGTGTGACTCTACTGGAGGGGGCGTGTCTACAACACCTGTCTGTGTGACTCTACTGGAGGGGGCGTGTCTACAACACCTGTCTGTGTGACTACCGGAGGGGGCGTGTCTACAGCACCTGTCTGTGTGACTCTACTGAGTGATTCTGACGCTCCAGGCCCGCTCTGCAGAACATGTGGCGACAGAAGATCAGCTGGAGGTTGTAAATGACGGCGGCCGTTTGAGACACAACTCTGCTGCTGTTTGATTCAAATCAAGGCTGAATATCCTGAGATCACCACTAGGGTTGCAAAGGGGTGGAAAATTTCCAGTAAATTTCCGGAAAATTTCCATGGGAAGTTTAGCTCGGGAATTTTGGGCATTTTGAAAAAAAAGTTTTTACCGCAAATTAAACGCTGAGCAATAAAAAAGTCACTCAAAACTATATTTTAAAGATGTATGTAATGCAGCACACTCTGCACTTTGAATTTCAACCCTGCATGTGATGGAAGAATGCACAGTGCACTCTTCAGGCACAGATAATCCCCCAGCACACTGCAGCAGGGCTATTGAGGCCACACTACTGCATTTGAGCCCAAGGACTAGTCAGGTAAGTTGTGATGATACTACTGGGGGAGATATATTAGCATGCTAATTGAGGATTGTTCATCTGTTCATCTAGCCCAGCGGTTCCCAAACTTTTTAGGCCACGCACCCCCTTCTACATCCCCACCGGGTTCACGCACCCCCAACCCCCCCCCCCCCCCCCCCCCCCCCCGCCACACACACCTTAAAAAATAAAAAAAGCAACCGTATTTATAGCCGCATAAAAATCGGACGAATGAGAGAACAGTTTGCTCACGCGTGGCGTTTGTTTATAAGATAAAAAACACAAAAACTCTTCCTGCACCGTAACGTAACGGACGTACACCAGAAGATTGGCCAGATTGGCCGCATCTGTAGGCTCGTCTACTTGCAGAGAGTAAACTCACTCTTCTTCACGCGACCGACTAATGTAGCCAGGATGTCTTCGGACAACGCATCGATGCGCGCGACACTGTTGTTGGACGCGGGATCATGAGCAAACTTGTTTGCTTCTCTCTCTCCAATCATACATTCCTGCTTATGACAAAACAAAATGTGTATATTTATGTCTGTATATGACAAGGTAAATACAGTTAGTATAAATTACCCACACAATTTCCAGTTTATTCCCGTTAATTCCCGTATATTCCCGTTAATTCCCATGGAAACTTTCCAGCTTTGAATATTCCCGGAATTTTGCAACCCTAATCACCACTAAAGCACTGAAACCCTGCTTCCACTTCACTCATCCTCTCTGTGGAGCAGGACGTTCTGCAGTGATCTAAAATAAATGACGGAGGAGATGAACTACAGACTGGACATGAGGAACAGACTGCGGGTGTCGTTGTCTCCCGTTACCAGATGAGCCGTCTCGTTGCAGAGAAACCAGCTCAGCGCTCCGCTGATTCAGCCTTATGTGAGCTGTATTATTGATGCATTTTATATTTGTTTTCATGCAGATCGGATCATTTTATTTTGTCGTGTTTTTCCGCCACACCTTGAAGGTCCGTGAACATGTTGTCTGACATGAAACCGGTCCGTGGTGCATGAAAGGTTGGAGACCTCTGTGTTACACCACTAACCGATACTGACTAATAACTGGATATTTAGATGGTGACCATGGTTCAGTTCTTTGTTTATTAAAGATATAAATTATATACTACAATTCTTTCTTCCTGTTGAAGGTTTCCACTGGAGTTCATAATTCTTCTTAAATGAGTGAATCTGTACATGATGTTGGGGTCTGAGCATATGGCTTCAACATGTGCTGTGAACAAAGAGAATCAGGCCTTCCCTTTTGCAAGCAAAGGTTTCATCCTGATTGTGGTTTGATGAGAGCAAACCTCCTCTGGAAGGAATTTCACACTAGGGTGTGAATTTCTCCCCCCCCAAAAAACTATGGTTCCTGAATGCACTGCTGCAATCTCATTGGCCGAGAGCCAAGACAGCACCAGGACCCCTGTGGTTAAACCAGTGCCCAACAAAAGTGCCTGCAGCCGACACCTCCACGCTTTTCCCCTTCGACCTCCGTCGAGCAGGGAGCACACAACGCTCTCTTCCCTCTGGACTCCGTCCTGGGACTAGAGGAGGCACCGGGCCCTTCTCCCCTCCCCCCCTCCCCCAGCGCCACGCTGACAACTGAAGGCCCACTACGATTTCCGGGAGGAACGAAACGCCGTTACCTCAGCTGAAGTTCACCCACGAGGACCGCGCACCCTCATCAAATCCTCCGGCAGGAAGACGAGGACTAACCCCTTCCGTAACCGATGATTACCGGGAAACGCACGGACCACGCCGTCTCACCCGAAGTTTCACTGTCCCCGCTGCAGCGAGAACAGATCGGACCCGCGCTTGCTCCAAAGCGAGCCGCACTACAGAGGTCCGACCCCATCCGCGCCAGCTCAAACGCCGCGCGATGTCAGCTCAGTTTGCGTCCACTCCAGAGCGAGCCACGCGACCGGGAGCGACCGAGCTCCTCAGTCTGCGCTTGCTCAAGCGCCGCGCTGCCGAGCCCACACTCGAGGACTGATCGATTCCCACCACGGGAACGAGCCCCACCGAATGAGACTTCACCAAGCACCAAGTTCATTGCATCTTGGGCATAGCTTAGCATTAGCTTATTCATTTATGTGTTATTATTCCCGCACCCTGTTGTGTTCAATCACTGTCGTGTTACACCGCGTCATTGCGCAATTATCGCGGACCACGGAGCCCCGCCATATATTGTGTATTTCCTGTCGTAACTGTCTGCCTTAAGATCAGTCGCTGCTAGTGGATGTAGTATTTTGTTATTATTGCTTAAGAGACGTGATAAGAAACAGACGCTCATCCCACAGCAGTTGGGAAGATCTGTTTATTTGGGGATTACTTTCATTCATTTTATTTCACTTCGTGTGGGATTTCTCTCTTCATTAAATCAGCTCTGTGAGTGAAGTGTGGAATCGCGATCATATCGTGCACAGCTGACGGTAGTTCGCGACGCGACAACGGCAGTTTGTGGAAGATATGATCACCGATCCTCATTCTCACTACACGCAGAAGCTTGATTCATGACCCCCACCTTTGCTCGCCTCTCCCCTAACCCACACACACACACACACGTGGTGCACAGACACACATGGTCACATACAGCAGCCCATCCACCTTTTTGCCCAAGTCACTCGACTACGCCATCTGGTGGTGGTTGAGAGGTAGCGTTAAGCCCTCGTTTCACACAGAGAGATCCTCACACACATACCACACACACACACTCTTACATATATACACCCTCACCCATTTTATTCTTTTCTTTAGGTATTAGGCATATCAAATTGTATAACGTTTGTTGGTTGCAATATTAATTGATCTGATCATTTATTATTCTGATTTAATAAACCCTGTTATACTTTAAGGAGCAGTCGTCTGTGATTACTTGTGCATATGTATGTAATAATCTGTATCTAGTAGTCTGCTCGAATTCAATCCTTCACTGTCACTTTGAATGTATAGTCGTACCCGACTATTGACATTATGAGTGACTACTAATTATGAGACTTAGTTTTATCGTTTGGTTATCGGTCCCTGTTCGCAGGGTGGTGCCCCGTTATTATTAATAATCATTAATAATTGTTACTCACATTAATAATTCTATTGATGTCAAGAATTCAGTTTCTTAAAAGCTGATAACTCAAACACGCCCCCTATTGGTCCCAACAATGACGAGTGTTATGAAGTATTGGTTTGATGATGTAATAATCAGAAACGTTGTCTCTGTGGTGTCATCCTGTTGAAGCGGTCGTGATGAGTTACTGTTTTTGGAATAAATGAGACGTTAACGTTCTTTATTTCATAACGTAGACTCGTCCCAAACCGTCGAAGATTAGGACGGATTCATTTTCAACTCTGTCTCTCTGCCTGTCTCTCTGCCTGTCTCTCTGTCTCTCTGCCTGTCTCTCTGTCTGCCTGTCTGTCTGCCTGTCTCTCTGTCTGCCTCTCTGTCTCTCTGTCTGCCTGTCTGTCTCTCTGTCTGTCTCTCTGTCTGTCTCTGTCTGTCTCTGTCTGTCTCTCTGTCTGTCTGTCTCTGTCTGTCTCTGTCTGTCTCTCTGTCTGTCTGTCTCTGTCTGTCTGTCTGTCTCTCTGTCTGTCTCTCTGTCTGTCTCTCTGTCTGTCTCTGTCTCTCTGTCTGTCTGTCTGTCTGTCTGTCTCTCTGTCTGTCTGTCTCTGTCTCTCTGTCTGTCTGTCTGTCTGTCTGTCTCTCTGTCTGTCTGTCTCTGTCTCTCTGTCTCTGTCTCTCTGTCTGTCTCTCTGTCTGTCTCTCTGTCTGTCTCTCTCTGTCTCAGGTGTTGCAGCAGTGTGTGAGCAGCAGACAGACTCTGGATCTGTCTCAGCTGATGAAGGTCCGAGGTCTCGTCGTCTGCTCTCAGCAGTCTGACGTTGCGTCGTTCGTCCTCAGCTGGTCGGCCGTCTGTCCGTCTGTCAGCGTGGACGTTCAGCCGGTCAGAGACGTTCCCGTCATCCCCACCGCTCTGCTGAGGAGTCTGACCAGCATCAACCCGCCGGCGCCACACGCCGCCAACCGACAGAGAGGGTGAGAAGTGGTTCCTCTGGGGGCGTCGGGGTTCCTCTGGGAGAGTCTGGTGACTTCCTCACTTATGTGTTTGTGTCTGCAGGTTTCTGACCATGGATCAGACCAGGAAGCTGCTCCTGCTGCTGGAGTCTGACCCTAAAGCCTCCAACCTGCCGCTGGTCGGACTGTGAGTGTCTCATTATCTCTCACCAGGTGTTCTTGTTGTTCACCTGAGATGTTTGTTCAGTTCTGTTTTATCTTTACAAAACACTGATGTTGAAGCTTAATGGCTAACTGTACTTCCTGTCATGTGACAGCTGGCTGAGTGGAGTCAGACACGTCTCCAACCCTCAGGTGTGGGCCTGGTGTTTGAGGTTCCTGTATAGCCCCGCCCTCCAGGACAGGTGAGTCTTACCTGTCCGGCAAATTAGGTGTCTGTTGTTGAGGAGTCCCTGAGTGTTCCTCTTGTGTTTCAGAGTTCTGTCAGAGAGCCGCTGTTTCCTCCTCGTCCTGTTCGCCTCCACCCACAGAGCTCCTCAGTTCTTCCAGTGTCGTGGACCGGGACCTGGACCGGGACCAGCGCCACAGCTAGACTACCAGCTGCTGACCGCCTCCCAGTGTGTCACACTGTACCAGGTAACAGCACACCTGTCACCACAGAGACTAACGATAGTAATTGATGAAGGGGATGAATGTGGATCCATTTGGACCTTCAGCAGGTGGTCTCGGTGGAGGGTCGGACTCTGCGGTGTGAGCTGGGTTCAGAGGATCACAGCAGACAGACGGAGGTCTTCAGAGAGGCCCAGAGCTCCTTCAACAGGTACCAGAATCTCAGGAGTAGAGCAGGTCGTTCTTTAAGCGGTTTACAGCCAATCAGAGAGGTTTGTTCTGTCCTCAGAGCTGCCCCCCCCACTGCCCGTCTGTCTGTCAGCGATCAGGACTCTGGGGTCGAGGACGAAGACTTGTCTCCACGTCCGTCTCCGAGCCCGCACCCCCCCGCTCAGCAGGTCAGTGGTTGACCTGTGACATCACCGTGATGTCACCACAGACGGCCGGTTGAGTTCAGGTGTGTTTTCTGTTGTCAGGCTCGGAGAGTTCAGCCGTCTGTTCCTGAACTTTCTCTGCTGATTGACAGCAGTTTAACTTCCAATCAGAACGCTCGGCAGGGCCCTGGCTCCGCCCACAGAGACCCTCCTGCTGCTCCTCCCACCAGAAACACCACCACCTCCTCCTCTGCTCCCAGACCTGCTGCTCCTCCTCACCTCCACAGCACCCCAAACTCCAACCTGCAGGAGCCCTGCTCCTGCTGCTCCACCCACACCTACGAATGCACCTCCATCTTCTCCTCCTCAGGACTTCACCCTCTTCTTCCATCCTCCCACCACCTCCACCCTCCTCCTCCCTCCAATCTTCACCCTGCTCCTCTTCCTCCATCCACCCTCCACACTCCTCCTCCCTCCAGTCTTCACCCTGCTCCTGCAACTACTCCCTCTGTTCCTCCTTCTTCCATTCTTGCTACTCTGTCCTCCCGTCACCATACTCCATCTCCCTTCTGCACCCACCCTCCTCACAGCTCTCCTCCTCCTCCCTCCCACCTCCTCCCCCTTCCTCCCTGTACGTGTAGCCACCCTCCTCCCGCCCCTTGCTGTGATCAGGTGGGGGGGGTCGTCCCGTCTGAGACCTACCAGCTCCTCCTCCATCAGGACCGACAGCTTCGCCTCCTGCAGGCACAGGTAAGATCTGTTCTTCAGGTGAGTGTGAGGTTGTCATGGTAACAGTGTTGAGTGAACGATGAACGACTGTCTTCAGGTGCAGATGCTGCTGGAGGCGCAGGGGAGACTTCAGTCCTCAGGTGGGCAGGTGGAGGCTCAGACACCCAGGAGCACCGCCAGCATCGCTGTAGGGACAGGTGAGACCGACTGTGAAGGTGAGCAGCTGGACACAGGTGTCTGTTCAGCATCACACGTCTCACTCTCTGTTTTTCAGGAGCCAGTCTGTTCTGGGGGAGTCCCGTCCAGTTGCCCCTCCCTCATCAGAAGGTACAGGCTCCTCCCACCTCCTCCCACCTCCTCCTCACACCTCCCACCTTCTCACACGACCTGTCCATCATCGGGTCTGTGGGCGGAGATGAGGACAGTGAGGCTGCCTGCGCCCCTTCCGGTCAGCACAGGTGAGACGGATGGAGAAAGACAGGTGTATTAGTTAGCATGTCTTTGTCAATAGAGACCTGGACTCTGACTCGTGGTGTGTTCAGGTGCAGTGTCAGCGGTCTGGAGAGTCCAGTTCTAGGAGAGAGTGTCAGCATGTACCGACCAGACGGAGAGCAGCTGAGCTTCTATCACACCCTGAAGGTAAAAACAACGTCACACAATGCTAACAGGTCACATGATGCCAACTGTAGGTATTTATTATGTGTCTGGTCACGTGATGCTAACTGTAGGTATTTATTATGTGTCGGGTCACATGATGCTAACTGTAGGTATTTATTATGTGTCGGGTCACATGATGCTAACTAGGTATTTATTATGTGTCGGGTCACATGATGCTAACTGTAGGTATTTATTATGTGTCGGGTCACATGATGCTAACTAGGTATTTATTATGTGTCGGGTCATATGATGCTAACTGTAGGTATTTATTATGTGTCGGGTCACGTGATGCTAACTGTAGGTATTTATTATGTGTCGGGTCACATGACGCTAACTGTAGGTATTTATTATGTGTCGGGTCACGTGATGCTAACTGTAGGTATTTATTATGTGTCTGGTCACGTGATGCTAACTAGGTATTTATTATGTGTCGGGTCACATGATGCTAACTGTAGGTATTTATTATGTGTCTGGTCACATGATGCTAACTGTAGGTATTTATTATGTGTCTGGTCACATGATGCTAACTGTAGGTATTTATTATGTGTCTGGTCACATGATGCTAACTGTAGGTATTTATTATGTGTCTGGTCACATGATGCTAACTGTAGGTATTTATTATGTGTCTGGTCACATGATGCTAACTGTAGGTATTTATTATGTGTCTGGTCACGTGATGCTAACTGTAGGTATTTATTATGTGTCGGGTCACATGATGCTAACTGTAGGTATTTATTATGTGTCGGGTCACATGATGCTAACTGTAGGTATTTATTATGTGTCGGGTCACATGATGCTAACTGTAGGTATTTATTATGTGTCGGGTCACATGATGCTAACTAGGTATTTATTATGTGTCTGGTCACATGATGCTAACTAGGTATTTATTATGTGTCGGGTCACATGATGCTAACTGTAGGTATTTATTATGTGTCTGGTCACATGATGCTAACTGTAGGTATTTTAATGTGACCCTCCATGTGTCCTCAGAATCAGCTCACCAGTCGTCTCCAGGATTCGGACAGTAAACAGAAAGTGGAAAATGAGTCTAGCAGGAGGAGCCTGTCTGTGTCCTCCCAGTCCCCCCAGTCCAGGAGGAAGCAGAGCTCTGGAGGAGACCCGGTGCTCAGAGCCACTATGAGGCAGCTGCAGCAGCTCGGAGTTGACGTGGACCGAGAAGATCTGACGGAGTCTGAGCGCAGAATCCATCAAACGGTGGAGAGCAACAGGTATGGAGCTCAGCTGAGGGATTAAATGTGTTTAAAATACTTTAAAATCAGGGTTCACTGATGCAGCTCTTACATGTTCAGATGAACTAACAAGTATCAAAGAGTCCACAGTTCAGAACAATCCTCAACTGCTCTGAATTTTTCTTTAAAACATTCCTGTTTGCTTGATCAAATCAAACTAGAATAAGAACCTTTATTACAGACCGTAGTGGATCAGTGATCCGTACTGACCCCCTCACGGTTTAACGTTAACCATCACAGAGTTTTACTGTCGATCACATTGACTCATTTTGTATTTTTGAAGGCAGTTTGTGAATAAATCTCCAGATTTATCAACTGTTACTTGCCGAAAGTAATAAAAAAAACTATTGTATTACGTTTTCAGGTGAGAAAGTAACTCTGTGTGTGTGTGGGTGTGTGCTTTCCAGCATTCTGGCGAGCATCAACCCGGCGGCGGTTCTATCCCGTCTCAGCGTGTCCGAGCCGACGGACAGCTGTCTGTTCCCTGAAGGCAGCGTGGATCTGAGTCTAGAGGCCAACGCCATCGCCCTGCGTTACCTGAGCGACTCGCAGCTCAGCAGGCTCTCTGTGGGAGGCCACGCCCCCCGCCCAGGGCCCGCCTCCAACCACTCCCTGCTGTCTCCTAGCAACATGTCTCTGGCAACCAGGAAGTACATGAGGAGGTACGGCTTGATCGACGAGGAGGAAGAGGAGGACGATGTTCGCCAGCCGCTGACCGAAGCCCTGAACTTGAAGCTCCTCCCACAGAGTCAGCTGATCCGGGACTTGCGGCCAAAAATGCAGCTGTTAGCGGGCGGCGCCGGACCGAACGCCGCTGACAAGGAGAACCGGTCCAGCGGGCGGCCATCTTTAATGAGGGCAAGCAGCCATCAGACCGAAGGATCGGTGGGAAACATCCTGGACCTGAGTCGCCTCAGACAGCTGCCAAAACTCTTCTGACGGAGTCTGGTCAACGTGGAAACACTCTATTGGTCTGGTTCCTGGTTTACATGGTCTCACTGGTTCTGAGGCACTGATGAGAAACATTTGTCCAAACCAGGAAACCTGCTGGAACATTTTAAAAATGGAGTCTTTATGATCAGACTGGTTTCACTGGAAATCTGACACATTTATCAGAAGTTTGTGTTTTTCTGTCACTTCCTGTTTTAATATGAACGTGTAGATTTTAAAAATATTTATTTCACAAATAAAATTGATAATACTTTTAATACCTGGATACATATTTGTATGTAAATGTTAACCAGCTTGAGGACGAGTGGGATATTTTAAGAAAAATTATATTTTTCAAAATGTTTAATTTGAAATCTAGCAATGATGAAGGAGCTGACAGGAAGTGTAGGATGTTAAAAATCTATCTTTCAAGACTCTTTAAATCAGAATCGGAACCGTTTATTGCCGAGGTATGTTGCACATACAAGGAATTTAACATGACGGGAGGTGAACAACAATCAACACCGTGCAAAGTAGAAACATTAATATGGAGAGAAAAATATAAAACAAAGTGCACAAATGACCAGATAACAGGACCGTCAACAAGTGTAATGTCAAAGTGTCTCGTGTATTTAAATAGAAACATAGAAGGGATGTGCACCGGTAGGAGGTTGTCCTGGGGATGACGGAGTCAGTGGAGGTCCTGGTCTTTGTTAATGAGTCCAACTGAAGAAGCTGTTCATGTGTTGTGAGGTCTTGGTCCTGATGGAGGTCTTGGTCCTGATGGACCTCAGCCTCCTGCCAGATGGAAGGGGCTCCAACAGTTCATGTGCAGGGTGAGAGGGGTCAGCTACAGTCTCTCTTGCTCGCTTCAGGGTTCTTGAAGTTAACAAGTCCTGGAGGGACGGCAGATTGCAGCCGATCACCGCTCAGCAGTCTGTCCTTTTCCTTGGCAGTGGCTGCAGCGTACCAGACGGTGATGGAGGAGCAGAGGATGGACTCAATGATGGCTCTGTAGAAATGCACCATCATTGTCTTTGGCAGGTTGAGTTTCTTCAGCTGCCTCAGTTCAGCTCCCACTTGAGGTCCTGGGATATGATGGAGCCCAGGAAGAGGAAGGACTTCACCACGTCGACGGGGGAGTCACATGGACACCAGGAGAATAACATGTATTATCTCTATAATACAGCAGTGATGCCTCTAGTGGACACCAGGAGAATAACATGTATTATCTCTATAATACAGCAGTGATGCCTCTAGTGGACACCAGGAGAATAACATGTATTATCTCTATAATACAGCAGTGATGCCTCTAGTGGACACCAGGAGAATAACATGTATTATCTCTATAATACAGCAGTGATGCCTCTAGTGGACACCAGGAGAATAACATGTATTATCTCTATAATACAGCAGTGATGCCTCTAGTGGACACCAGGAGAATAACATGTATTATCTCTATAATACAGTAGTGATGCCTCTAGTGGACACCAGGAGAATAACATGTATTATCTCTATAATACAGCAGTGATGCCTCTAGTGGACACTAAGAGAATAACATGTATTATCTCTATAATACAGTAGTGATGCCTCTAGTGGACACCAGGAGAACAACATGTATTATCTCTATAATACAGCAGTGATGCCTCTAGTGGACACCAGGAGAACATGTATTATCTCTATAATACAGCAGTGATGCCTCTAGTGGACACCAGGAGAACAACATGTATTATCTCTATAATACAGCAGTGATGCCTCTAGTGGACACTAAGAGAATAACATGTATTAAGATAAAATAAGATAATCCTTTATTAGTCCCTCAGTGGGGAAATTACAGGATTACAGCAGCATTGCTCACAAGTAATGAAGTGAAGATAAAAAATCTAGTATAATAAACTAAACAGTAAACAGTAATAAAAATATGACAGTAAAGAAGCATACAACATATACCAGTATATACAGACGGAGTAAAAATGTAAAATGTGAGATAATACTTAAACGTATTGGATATTGCACAGGATTGCACGGATTAGATATTGCACCAGGTGAATGAATTAAAGTGTTCAGAGTGTTCATATTCATGTTCAAGTGAATTAAAGTGTTCAGAGTGTTCAAAGTGTTAGTGGTCTCCCGAGAGCAGTTTGTTGTGCAGCCTGACAGCAGCGGGGAGGAAGGACTTGCGGTACCTCTCCCTCAGACACCGGGGATGAATCAGCCGGTGACTGAAGGAGCTGTGCAGAGCTGCCAGAGTGTCCTGCATGGGGTGGGAGGCGTGGCTCATCAGGGATGAGAGCTTCGCCATCATCCTCCTGTCTCCCACCACCTCCACAGTATCCAGTGGACACCCCAGCACGCTGCTGGCCTTCCTCACCAGTTTGTCCAGTCTCCTCCTGTCAGCTGTCGCGATGCTGCTGCTCCAGAAGACCACTCCATAGAAGATGGCTGATGCCACCACGGAGTCGAAGAAGGTCTTCAGGAGTGCTCCCTGCACCCCAAAAGACCTCAGTCTCCTCAGCAGAAAGAGTCTGCTCTGTCCTTTTTTATAAAGAGCGTGAGCGTGGTCAGTCCAGTCCAGTTTATTGTTCAAGTGAACACCCAGGTACTTATACGACTTCACGACCTCAATGTCCAGTCCCTGGATGCTCACTGGTGTCAGAGGAGGGCGTTTACCGCGGCGGAAGTCCACCACCAGCTCCTTGGTCTTGCTGGTGTTGATGTGGAGGCGGTTCCGCTGGCACCATCCTAAAAAGTCCTGGTTCAGTTCCCTGTATTCTCTGTCATCTGCGGAGATGAGGCCGACGATTGCAGAGTCGTCAGAGAACTTTTGCAGGTGGCAGTTGGCAGAGTTGTGTTTGAAGTCCGAGGTGTAAATGGAGAAGAGGAATGGAGCCAGAACGGTTCCCTGTGGGGCCCCTGTGCTGCAGGACACCCGATCTGACTCACACCCCCGTATCCGCACATACTGTGGACGGTTGGTGAGGTAGTCCAGGATCCATGTAGTGAGGTGGTGGTCCACCCCGGTCTGCTCCAGCTTGTCCCTCAGAAGCAAAGGCTGGATGGTGTTGAAGGCACTGGAGAAGTCGTAGAACATGACTCTCACAGTGCTACCAGTCTTTTCCAGGTGAGAGAGGCATCTCTGCAGCAGGAAGATGACGGCGTCATCCACCCCGATGCCGGACTGGTAGGCGAACTGAAGAGGGTCCAGGGATGAACTCACTCATTATCTCTATAATACAGCAGTGATGCCTCTAGTGGACACTAAGAGAATAACGTGTATTATCTCTATAATACAGCAGTGATGCCTCTAGTGGACACCAGGAGAATAACATGTATTATCTCTATAATACAGCAGTGATGCCTCTAGTGGACACCAGGAGAATAACATGTATTATCTCTATAATACAGTAGTGATGCCTCTAGTGGACACTAAGAGAATAACATGTATTATCTCTATAATACAGCAGTGATGCCTCTAGTGGACACTAAGAGAATAACATGTATTATCTCTATAATACAGCAGTGATGCCTCTAGTGGACACTAAGAGAATAACATGTATTATCTCTATAATACAGCAGTGATGCCTCTAGTGGACACTAAGAGAATAACATGTATTATCTCTATAATACAGCAGTGATGCCTCTAGTGGACACTAAGAGAATAACATGTATTATCTCTATAATACAGCAGTGATGCCTCTAGTGGACACCAGGAGAACAACATGTATTATCTCTATAATACAGCAGTGATGCCTCTAGTGGACACCAGGAGAATAACATGTATTATCTCTATAATGCAGTAGTGATGCCTCTAGTGGACACTAAGAGAATAACATGTATTATCTCTATAATACAGCAGTGATGCCTCTAGTGGACACTAAGAGAATAACATGTATTATCTCTATAATACAGCAGTGATGCCTCTAGTGGACACTAAGAGAACAACATGTATTATCTCTATAATACAGTAGTGATGCCTCTAGTGGACACCAGGAGAATAACATGTATTATCTCTATAATGCAGTAGTGATGCCTCTAGTGGACACCAGGAGAATAACATGTATTATCTCTATAATACAGCAGTGATGCTTCTAGTGGACACCAGGAGAATAACATGTATTATCTCTATAATACAGCAGTGATGCCTCTAGTGGACACCAGGAGAATAACATGTATTATCTCTATAATACAGCAGTGATGCCTCTAGTGGACACTAAGAGAATAACATGTATTATCTCTATAATACAGCAGTGATGCCTCTAGTGGACACTAAGAGAATAACATGTATTATCTCTATAATACAGATTAGAAGCTCTCGATGTAAAGTCTGATATATAGAATCATTGATTTTATGCTGTAATGGGATCGAACATTGTGGTTTTAATGGGACGTGTATCTTGACCAGACACAGACACAAAGATCTAAACATCATCATGAATGATCAGATTAACTCATCGTCCTAAAGCTTGTAGCGTGTTTACGTCCTGCAGCGTCACAGTTATGGATCGGTGATCTTCGTGTCCACATGTTGACCAACAGACGATCGATGTCTCAAAGGTTGCTGTGATGTTTGAGCGCTCTGCAGGACACTGACCTGAGTTCAGTTCAAACCTCACACATCTCACCGTCTCACAGACTCGACCGTCTACCTGTTCAGGTAAGAGTTTAACGACGAATCTTCCTGATGGATCCTCGTTCATCTTTAATCCTGAGACAGAGAAGTTATTGATCTCCTGGTCGAATGAATTCGATTCCCCGTTTTCTCTTTTCTCATGTTTAGTATAAAAGAACAATATCTTTCAAATCTGAGTTTAATTTCTCTCAAAGATTTAGAACAAAATCAGAATACAAAAAACATTTTTCATGATATTTCAGTGTGTTCGTGATTATTAATGTTAAATTAAACGGAAAGCGTTGAAGCTGAAAGTGTAAGTGTTGTTGAATCTGTTGACATTGAAATCAAACTGGAGAAACGTTTTTCTGAATCAGGAGAAAATAATCAATGATCTCGTAATATTTGTCGAAAACTAAACAGTTATTTTTAAATGGAGTCTGGTGTGAGTGTCTGGTTATTCATCTTTATCTTCAGAAGTTGTTTTATTTGTGCTTCTTGTTCTCAGTTCCCTCTTAAAAAACATTCAACACGATTTAAACTTCTGAGATTCAGTGTCGACCTTCTAATGTCAGAAAAACTAATAATAATAATAAATCTTCTACAAAGCGCTTCACACAAGGCAGCAAATGAAATAAAAGGGAATGCTCTTTAATAGAACTGATCTGAGCTCTCCTCTGATTGGCTCTCTGTGCAGAATGAGGGCTGCTGATTGGCTGTTGGTTCTGGCGTTCCTGCCCCTCGTCTCCTTCGCCTTCCATCCGGACATCTGCAGCGCCAAACCCAGAGACCTTCCTCTGGAGCCGCGCTGCATCTACCGCAGCCCCGACCCAGAGGCCGGTGAGGGCCCGACCCCGGAGCCCGATCCGGTCCCCGAGTCCACCAACCCCCGAGTCTGGGAGCTGTCCAAGGCCAACAGCCGCTTCGCTCTGTCGCTGTACAAACAGCTGGCCCTCAGCAAGGCCCCCGAGGCCAACATCTTCATGTCCCCCATCAGCATCTCCACCGCCTTCGCCATGACCAAGCTGGGAGCCTGCAAACAGACGCTCCAGCAGATCATGGAGGTCTTTGTTCTTATTATTAGGCTCACAGAGAAAGCTACAGTCGTTGTCTCCCTGCAGCAGATCAACTGTCTGTGTTTCTGTCTTCAGGTGTTTGAGTTTGACTCCATCAAAGAGAAGACCTCGGATCAGGTCCATTTCTTCTTCGCCAAACTCAACTGTCGTCTGTACAGAAAGAAGGACGAGACCACGGAGCTGATCTCCGCTAACCGGCTGTTCGGAGACAAGTCTCTGGTCTTCAACGAGACGTACCAGAACATCAGTGAGACAGTGTACGGGGCCAAGCTGATGCCGCTCAACTTCAAGGTAACGTTGGGGTCTAAAACGAGTCCGCTTCACCTCCCTATAACCTGAACCACTCAGGTTCAGACCTTAAAGACTCAGGTATCTGACAGAGGTTATACTTATAACCCCGGTTCTGTACTGCAGGAGAACCCGGAGAAGGCCCGGGTCACCATCAACAACTGGATCTCCAACAAGACGGAGAACCTGATCCAGGACACGCTGCCAGTGGGGGCACTGGACTCCAACACCATCCTGGTCCTCGTCAACACAATCTACTTCAAGGTACCTGAGCTGGTACCTCATTCACACCTGAAGCTATGGAGCCTGGTTCTGGTGTTTCAGGTCCCTGCTGGTCCCCAATTCAATGTTTGAAAAGAAAGATACTCACTTTGTTTATATTCAGGAATATGAAGCAGGACATGGTCTGCATGAGGGACGCCACTGTGAGAACATTTCCCCACCGGTTAATAAACTTGTGTTCCAAATTAAATCGGTAGAGCTCTTACTTTGATCTTTAACTTTGGTGTCGATGCTTTTGTTCCGTCCGCCACACGGCTTCATCCTCAATGTTCTCAGATTGCATCATTCATGTTACCAAGTTCCCTGTTAGCATTGGGTTTACATTTGAAATACTACCAAATAGGCCCCGGTAGAGCAGCGCCGGTGACTTAACACTGAAAAAGGAACACTGGTTACGCCGGTAACACAGACTAACACAACTTAATCACAGAGTTCAGGAGCTGCAGTCGTCCTGTAGTTTGTGAAATAATGAAATGATTATTATTCAGTGTCTCTGACCAACGCTCTCCTCTCTCAGGGTCAGTGGAAGAACAAGTTCAACAAATACAACGCGTACGTGTCAGACTTTCACGTCAGCGGGAGTCGGACCTGCTCGGTCAACATGATGTACCAGGAGACCAGGTTCAGGTACCGGTACTATCCCGATGACCAGGTGCAGCTGCTGGAGATGCCGTACCGCGGAGACGACATCACCATGGTGATCATCCTGCCGAGCAAAGACACCACACTGAGTAAGGTAAGAACTGAGTGAGGTAACTCTGATCGGTCCTCTGGTCCTCCTCAGGTCCTCCTCTGGTCCTCAGGTCCTCCTCTGGTCCTAAGGTCCTCCTCAGGTCATCCTCAGGTCCTAAGGTCCTCCTCTGGTCCTCAGGTCCTCCTTAGGTCCTCCTCTGGTCCTAAGGTCCTCCTCTGGTCCTAAGGTCCTCCTCAGGTCATCCTCAGGTCCTAAGGTCCTCCTCTGGTCCTCAGGTCCTCCTCAGGTCATCCTCAGGTCCTACAGTCCTCCTCTGGTCCTCAGGTCCTCCTCAGGTCCTCAGGTCCTCCTCTGGTCCTAAGGTCCTCCTCAGGTCATCCTCAGGTCCTATGGTCCTCCTCTGGTCCTCAGGTCCT
This sequence comes from Lycodopsis pacificus, assembly GCA_028022725.1. NCBI lineage: Eukaryota > Metazoa > Chordata > Actinopteri > Perciformes > Zoarcidae > Lycodopsis > Lycodopsis pacificus. The sequence goes on from CM051694.1 coordinate 30,404,733, forward strand.
CCTTAGGTCCTCCTCTGGTCCTAAGGTCCTCCTCTGGTCCTAAGGTCCTCCTCTGGTCCTCAGGTCATCCTCAGGTCCTACGGTCCTCCTCTGGTCCTCAGGTCCTCCTCAGGTCCTCCTCTGGTCCTAAGGTCCTCCTCAGGTCCTCAGGTCCTCCTCTGGTCCTAAGGTCCTCCTCTGGTCCTAAGGTCATCCTCTGGTCCTCAGGTCCTCCTCAGGTCCTAAGGTCCTCCTCAGGTCCTACGGTCCTCCTCTGGTCCTCAGGTCCTCCTCAGGTCCTCCTCTGGTCCTAAGGTCCTCCTCAGGTCATCCTCAGGTCCTAAGGTCCTCCTCTGGTCCTAAGGTCCTACTCTGGTCCTAAGGTCCTCCTCTGGTCCTAAGGTCCTCCTCTGGTCCTCAGGTCCTCCTCTGGTCCTAAGGTCCTCCTCGTTTACCTTAATTTCATCAATGCTTCTGATACGACACACGCCGGACACACGAGGCAACGTCACGCAGTGTTAACAGTTATATTAGTTAAATTAGTTAACAGGTCTATTAGTTATATTAGTTAACAGGTTTATTAGTTAAATTAGTTAACAGGTCTATTAGTTATATTAGTTAACATGTTTATTAGTTATATTAGTTAACAGGTCTATTCGTTATATTAGTTAACAGGTATATTAGTTATATGAGTTAACAGGTCTATTAGTTATATTAGTTAACAGGTATATTAGTTAAATTAGTTAACATGTTTATTCGTTAAATTAGTTAACAGGTTTATTAGTTAAATTAGTTAACAGGTCTATTAGTTATATTAGTTAACAGGTATATTAGTTAAATTAGTTAACATGTTTATTCGTTAAATTAGTTAACAGGTTTATTAGTTAAATTAGTTAACAGGTCTATTAGTTATATTAGTTAACGGGTTTATTAGCTAAATTAGTTAACATGTTTATTAGTTATATTAGTTAACAGGTTTATTAGTTATATTAGTTAACAGGTTTATTATTTATATTAGTTAACAGGTCTATTCGTTATATTAGTTAACAGGTCTATTAGTTATATTAGTTAACAGGTTTATTAGTTATATTAGTTAACAGGTTTATTAGTTAAATTAGTTAACAGGTTTATTAGTTATATTAGTTAACAGGTCTATTAGTTATATTAGTTAACAGGTTTATTAGTTAAATTAGTTAACAGGTTTATTAGTTAAATGAGTTAACAGGTTTATTAGTTATATTAGTTAACATGTTTATTAGTTAAATGCGTTAACAGGTTTATTAGTTATATTAGTTAACATGTTTATTAGTTAAATTAGTTAACATGTTTATTAGTTAAATGAGTTAACAGGTTTATTATTTATATTAGTTAACAGGTCTATTAGTTAAATTAGTTAACAGGTTTATTAGTTATATTAGTTAACATGTTTATTCGTTAAATTAGTTAACAGGTTTATTAGTTATATTAGTTAACATGTTTATTAGTTAAATGAGTTAACAGGTTTATTATTTATATTAGTTAACAGGTCTATTAGTTAAATTAGTTAACATGTTTATTAGTTATATTAGTTAACAGGTATATTAGTTAAATTAGTTAACAGGTTTATTAGTTATATTAGTTAACAGGTTTATTAGTTAACTCAGTGGTTCTCAAACTTTTTCTGTCGCGCCCCACCGCCCCAACAAATCTGTAACAAAATGCTCCATGTTGAATTTTTATTGAAACAACATTTTGTGACTCTTCCATCTCTGCTTTTTCAAATAATAGAATAAAGAAAATTGCAATCACTTTTAAGTAAACCAGATTGCTCCATCAGACAGAAACAAATAAAATGTGCAATCACTTAACAATGCAAATAAAGTTATATCTGCAAAACAGAACTACAATTTGGCAGAAAATAGCTGATTGCAATTGGCTGCAATTAAGCTGTTTTGCACTAAACATCTTTTCAAGATAACAATAAAGTGCAACCTGTGAAGAACTAAACTAAACAAGTTTCATACTCTCCGCAGCGAGTTCAGACATAAAGCACAGACTGGTCTCCTCGTCTCCGACCGCGTTCACTGAACCAGCGCCAGAGAGGCGTCACGTGTTCCTGTTGCTGTTCGTCTCGGATGCATCGCTTGCGGCTGCTTTTCTGTTCCCGGCAAATGTCTCTTCATTTGGAACGCTAAGCCACATCGTCGCGCAAGCGTAACCTGTTAACGGCGTGACGTAAACATTTACACGAAAGTACAGGCATTTCGCCATGTATTTATTTATTTATTTTGAAATACAAAAATTCTGCATTTCCCCCTGCGCCCCACCTGTAAGGGGCGCGCCCCACAGTTTGAGAACCACTGAGTTAACAGATGTATTAGTTATATTAGTTAACATGTTTATTGTTCTATTAGTCAACAGGTTTATCTTTTTACATTTTTCTATCAAAGAACCAGATTATGACTTAACATGAACAAACAGCATCGTGGTGACTGTCAGTTATCTAAAAATGAGATGATGATGTGTATTAGTGTTGTGTGTTTCAATGTGTGGTTTGTGTGTTTCAATGTGTGGCGTTGTGTGTTTCAATGTGTGGTTTGTGTGTTTCAATGTGTGGTTTGTGTGTTTCAATGTGTGGCGTTGTGTGTGCAGGTGGAGGAGAGTCTGGACCTGAACAAACTGACGTCCTGGTTGGATGAGATGACGGAGACCTCGGTGGCGGTCCACGTGCCTCGCTTCAGGCTGGAGGACAGCTTCAGTTTGAAGGAGAAGCTGCAGGACATGGGACTGACGGACCTGTTCAGCTCTGAGAGGGCCAGTCTGCCAGGTGATCTTCTTCATCATCCATTAGCGTTTGGGAAGTTCCTCGACGGGTTCCACGTTCATCATCAATATTTCATAACATATTAATAACATAACATAACAATATTTTAACAATCAACACCTTCCAGCTGGAGGCTCTAAAAGAAGACCTTCACGATTCAGTCTCAAAGGACAGCGTGGGGCGTTCAGGTACTCAAAGGACAGCGTGGGGCGTTCAGGTACTCAAAGGACAGCGTGGGGCGTTCAGGTAATCAAAGCACAGCGTGGGGCGTTCAGGTACTCAAAGGACAGCGTGGGGCGTTCAGGTACTCAAAGGACAGCGTGGGGCGTTCAGGTACTCAAAGGACAGCGTGGGGCGTTCAGGTTCTAGAGGGAGAGCGTGGGGCGTTCATGTTCTAGAAGGAGAGCGTGGGGCATTCAGGTTCTAGAAGGAGCGCGTGGGGCATTCAGGTACTCAAAGGACAGAGTGGGGCGTTCAGGTACTCAAAGGACAGCGTGGGGCGTTCAGGTTCTAGAAGGAGAGCGTGGGGCATTCGGGTTCTAGAAGGAGAGCGTGGGGCGTTCAGGTTCTAGAAGGAGAGTGTGGGGCGTTCAGGTTCTAGAAGGAGAGCGTGGGGCGTTCAGGTACTCAAAGGACAGCGTGGGGCGTTCAGGTTCTAGAAGGACAGCGTGGGGCGTTCAGGTTCTAGAAGGACAGCGTGGGGCGTTCAGGTACTCAAAGGAAAGCGTGGGGCGTTCAGGTACTGAAATGAGCATTGGGCGTTCAGGTTGCTGGTTGAATCCTGTTTTTTTTTAACTCAAAACTTTCACATTTACAGTTTTCAGATATAAACGTTTATTCGCTCATCTTCGTTTTCTTGATCTGAGCTTTTATGTTTATTGCTGTTTGTGTTGAATGTTTCTATTTGTCATTGTTTGTTTGTTTGTTTGTTTGTTTGTTTCAGGGATGCTAGAGGACGGAAGTGAAGGTCTCCACATCTCAGACGCCTTCCATAAAGCCTTCCTGGAGGTCAGTCACTGACGCACAGGTGGTTCAGACCTGAGACCCTGACCCAGGGTCAGACCTGAGACCCTGACCCAGAGTAACAGACCTGAGACCCTGACCCAGAGTAACAGACCTGAGACCCTGACCCAGAGTCAGACCTGAGACCCTGACCCAGGGTCAGACCTGAGACCCTGCCCAGAGTAACAGACCTGAGACCCTGACCCAGAGTCAGGACCTGAGACCAGTCTGGTCCACAGGACCCTGAACGATGTGCTTTGTGGTCTCCAGGTGAACGAGGAGGGCAGCGAGGCGGCAGCAGCGACCGCCGTCGTGGCCGTTGGTCGCTCCCTCAACTTAAACCGGGAGGTGTTTCAGGCCGACCGGCCATTCCTGCTGCTCATCAGAGAGTCCACCATCAACGCCCTGCTGTTCACCGCCAGAGTGGCCGACCCCTGCGACCAGTGAGACCCGATCCAGCAGCCACACCGAGACGAGACCACGTCAAAAACAATCGTTCAGTAAACGTTTGATTCCCATCATCAAACCAGCAGAGAGCGTATTAATCATGTAGCGAAGAAGAAGAAGAAGTCCACCATGGGACCTGGTCTCAGAGGGCTAATGTCTTGTTCTGATCCCATTTCAGTTTCACAAATCAAGATTTTTTAGAGCGGCAGTTTGTGGTAAAACTAGTATAAAGAGTAGAGAATCCAAAGTCTTGTCTATCTTCCTTCCTCGTTAAACTCTGAATGAAACGCATCAGCTAAGAATGTAGCTAAGCTATATATATATATATATATACATATATATATATATATATATATATATATTGTTATTGTTATTGCTAACCCTAACCCTATATATATATATATACATATATATATATATATATATACATATATATAATATGACCATTCTCTGAACACCTTAGTTAAAGTTGGATTTATCACTAACTTTCCTGGAGCTCCTTGAGAAACCATTTAGAAGTCTTTTTATCCTTTTTAATGCTGATTGACTTCATATATTAAAATCTTATGACGTGCACAGAAGTTCATAGTGTTGTTTCTTTGGGAGAATCTGTACATAGAATCAACTGATTGTTAGCCGGACCTAAAAGAGACCACCCGACCACTAAGCCGCTGGAAGAATACCATGCTAGTCTTCAGATGGGACTAGTTAGCATCTGGAACAGGCTAGCTGGTCTACAGAAGGGACTAGTTAGCTGGTCTCTAGAAGGTGCTAGTTAGCTGGTCAACAGAAGGGGCTAGTTAGCTGGTCTACAGAAGGGGCTAGTTAGCTGGTCTACAGAAGGGACTAGTTAGCTGGTCTCTAGAAGGTGCTAGTTAGCTGGTCTACAGAAGGAGCTAGTTAGCTGGTCAACAGAAGGGGCTAGTTAGCTGGTCTACAGAAGGGGCTAGTTAGCTGGTCTACAGAAGGAGCTAGTTAGCTGGTCTACAGAAGGGGCTAGTTAGCTGGTCTACAGAAGGAGCTAGTTAGCTGGTCTACAGAAGGGACTAGTTAGCTGGTCTCTAGAAGGTGCTAGTTAGCTGGTCTACAGAAGGAGCTAGTTAGCTGGTCAACAGAAGGGGCTAGTTAGCTGGTCTACAGAAGGGGCTAGTTAGCTGGTCTACAGAAGGGGCTAGTTAGCTGGTCTACAGAAGGAGCTAGTTAGCTGGTCTACAGAAGGGACTAGTTAGCTGGTCTCTAGAAGGTGCTAGTTAGCTGGTCTACAGAAGGAGCTAGTTAGCTGGTCAACAGAAGGGGCTAGTTAGCTGGTCTACAGAAGGGGCTAGTTAGCTGGTCTACAGAAGGGGCTAGTTAGCTGGTCTCTAGAAGGTGCTAGTTAGCTGGTCTACAGAAGGAGCTAGTTAGCTGGTCAACAGAAGGGGCTAGTTAGCTGGTCTCCAGAAGGTGCTAGTTAGCTGGTCTACAGAAGGGGCTAGTTAGATGGTCTCTAGAAGGTGCTAGTTAGATGGTCTACAGAAGGGGCTAGTTAACTGGTCTACAGAAGGGGCTAGTTAGCTGGTCTACAGAAGGAGCTAGTTAGCTGGTCTACAGAAGGGACTAGTTAGCTGGTCTCTAGAAGGTGCTAGTTAGCTGGTCTACAGAAGGGGCTAGTTAGCTGGTCTACAGAAGGAGCTAGTTAGCTGGTCTACAGAAGGGACTAGTTAGCTGGTCTCTAGAAGGTGCTAGTTAGCTGGTCAACAGAAGGGGCTAGTTAGCTGGTCTACAGAAGGGGCTAGTTAGCTGGTCTACAGAAGGGGCTAGTTAGCTGGTCTCTAGAAGGGGCTAGTTAGCTGGTCTCTAGAAGGTGCTAGTTAGCTGGTCTACAGAAGGAGCTAGTTAGCTGGTCAACAGAAGGGGCTAGTTAGCTGGTCTCCAGAAGGGGCTAGTTAGATGGTCTCTAGAAGGTGCTAGTTAGATGGTCTACAGAAGGGGCTAGTTAACTGGTCTCTAGAAGGTGCTAGTTAGATGGTCTACAGAAGGGGCTAGTTAGCTGGTCTACAGAAGGGGCTAGTTAGATGGTCTCTAGAAGGTGCTAGTTAGATAGTCTCTAGAAGGGGCAAGTTAGCTGGTCTCTAGAAGGGGCTAGTTAGCTGGTCTCTAGAAGGGGCTAGTTAGATAGTCTCTAGAATGGGCTAGTTAGATAGTCTCTAGAAGGGGCTAGTTAGATGGTCTACAGAAGGGACTAGTTAGCTGGTCAACAGAAGGGGCTAGTTAGCTGGTCTCCAGAAGGTGCTAGTTAGCTGGTCTACAGAAGGGGCTAGTTAGATGGTCTCTAGAAGGTGCTAGTTAGATGGTCTACAGAAGGAGCTAGTTAGCTGGTCTACAGAAGGGGCTAGTTAGATGGTCTCTAGAAGGTGCTAGTTAGATGGTCTACAGAAGGGGCTAGTTAACTGGTCTCTAGAAGGTGCTAGTTAGATGGTCTACAGAAGGGGCTAGTTAGCTGGTCTACAGAAGGGGCTAGTTAGCTGGTCTCTAGAAGGTGCTAGTTAGATAGTCTCTAGAAGGGGCTAGTTAGCTGGTCTCTAGAAGGGGCTAGTTAGATAGTCTCTAGAATGGGCTAGTTAGATGGTCTACAGAAGGGGCTAGTTAGCTGGTCTCTAGAAGGGGCTAGTTAGCTGGTCTATAGAAGGGGCTAGTTAGATAGTCTCTAGAAGGGGCTAGTTAGATGGTCTACAGAAGGGGCTAGTTAGCTGGTCTCTAGAAGGGGCTAGTTAGATGGTCTACAGAAGGGGCTAGTTAGCTGGTCTCTAGAAGGTGCTAGTTAGATGGTCTACAGAAGGGGCTAGTTAGATGGTCTACAGAAGGGGCTAGTTAGCTGGTCTCTAGAAGGGGCTATTAGCTGGTCTCCAGAAGGGGCTAGTTAGCTGGTCTCTAGAAGGGGCTAGTTAGCTGGTCTCTAGAAGGGGCTAGTTAGATAGTCTCTAGAAGGGGCTAGTTAGCTGGTCTCTAGCAGGGGCTAGTTAGCTGGTCTCTAGAAGGGGCTAGTTAGATAGTCTCTAGAAGGGGCTAGTTAGCTGGTCTCTAGAAGGGGCTAGTTAGCTGGTCTACAGAAGAGGCTATTAGCTAGCTAGCCTCTAGAGCTCCCTCCTGCTCTCTGAAATGTAATTCAAACAGTGGCGGCTGGTGGAACATGTTCTAGGGAGGGCCATCCTATCAATTTCAGCAAACATCCCAGTATGATTTCATGGAAAAACATTTTAGTATCAAACACACATTATTACTTGGCAGTTAAATATTTAAGATTTATTCCAACATGAAAAAAAGCAGTAAATAACACTTATATAATATAATACAATATAATATAACATGTTTATTTATTGAGATGTCCTATGGACCTTGTTATAGGAGGTAAAGATCAGGAGAAGTAAACATGAAGTGTAATTATGAATACTGATGTTAAATTAAGCTATGATGAGTTTTCACTGTTAATTTAACATCTGTAGGAGCCAAATTCAATGTGCTGTTAAATATTCACTTGTATTTACATGTTTAACTGTAATCACTTCTGTTTCTACTGTGAATGTTACAAGGATGTCGTTATAATTTGTTAGAGTAAGAAATACATGTAAGTGACAGACAACTGTCACTTTAAGGACACTGACAGTGGAGAGTAATATCTGAGGCAGGATGGAGCCGCACAGTTTTCCAACCGTGTTATGAAACGTGTTAAATGGAACGATCTACGTGGATTAAGTTGTGGATAACCTGTGGATACTATGGTATGTCGAAGTAATCAGCGTACTTTTAGGAAGAAAGGAAGTTGATTGACTGACTTGTACGAAGTAGTGAAGCTTCGCATGTAGTCTGCTGTCTGGTTGTGAGGTCAGGCTGATCTGATATCAGCTCTTTGGCTGCAGAATCTCCTCAAAGTTCTCCTCTCAAACGGGTCTTGGAGGAGGAGAGCTCGCGCTGGCGCGGGCTCCTGTCGAGACTTCTCCTGACGAGAACGCGCAGCTCCGGGGCTTGATCGTTCTGGTCCACAGCTGAATCTATTTGAGGCGCTGATTGGCTAAATTGTATGTCACTCATTTATATCTTGAATCAGCAATTGGCTAAACGGCTTCATAGACCCGCCTCTTTTGGGCCAAAACGATCAAGCCCCCCTCGCTGCGCGCTCTCAGAGTGTCGTGCACACAGACAGAGAGCACGAGCAGACGAGCACACAGGGGGAGAGGACGAGCAGGAAAAGCATATATTTTTGCCCCATTGCCCTCTCTTGACCAGCCGCCACTGAATTCAAACGTTATTGTCATTATATCCGCTGACTAGCGTACAAGTTTATTCTGACAGGTGTGTTGGTGGAAACAGGAAGAGGAGGAGCTTCACATATTTATGAATATATTAGCACATAATATGGTAATAAGAATGGTAACATGTTTATTCATAGCCAGCTGCATTGTGGGTAAAGAAGGAGGCGAGTGGACACGTAAAGTGCTTTATTTCCTGTGAGTGGTCGAGTGGTCGTGGTGACAGAAGCTGCTTCACATTTAAACCCTCAAACAGAGACATGCAACATAAACCCAGAACCTTCTTCTTTGATATATTACCGTATATGTGAGCAATCAACAGTAAAGAGTAATCTCATTAAGTATATAAATGATTTGATTCTTAATTAAACATGTTTACTGGATATAATAAAACTATAAAACATGAGACCTGGTTGTGACTCCATGAGGACCAGAGTGATGAAGATGAGGTTGAGCTGTTTTCACAGTTTGAATATGAAGAACCATGAAGGAGGAGAAGTTGGATCCTTTATATCAGAACCAGAACAAATGTCACATGTATGTGTTTGATTCTTACTGAACGGAATAAAAGAAGTGACTTCACAGTAAATCTGTTCTGGTCCTGATCCACTTTAAAATAACATGGAGGTCCATCGGACCTGAACTCTGATCCCACTTCTCCTTTATAGATTCCCCCAGATATACCGGACTGAACCAGACTAGACTAGACTGAACTGATCTGATGTAAACAGTTCTGAGGACACGAGGCGGTCTGGACCAGTTCAATCTGGTGTATGAAGAAACAGATAAAAATGAAACTTGTAGTTTGTTTCATAATTCTGAGTTTGTGTTTAATGGTGTGATGTGGTTCTGGTTCCAGAGCTGAGCATCGTGGTCTTCATCAGTTTAGGTTTAAAGACATTAAAATAGATCTGTTTCTATTGTTGTTTCAAATGAGTCTAAACTCTATGAATCCAGTTTGAATCGTTGAAATAAATAATAATAATGTATCTGAAGTTAATAAAGTCGTCACCTGGCTGCAGTGATGTACAGGTGTACCCCTGTACGCTGTGACATCACTGATGGGTGTGGTTACAGGTGTAAAGACTCCTCCCACTATATTTTCTACATAAACTTTGATTTCATGTTTTGTAAGATTTTCTAATGTAAAGAAGGTAAATTAATATATATATATTCTAGATTTATTTTTGTAAAATATTCCTAACGAGCCGTAAAGAAACTGATTTAACTGCGTTAACAGTCGGCCGTCAGCCAATCAGAAAGCAGTACTCTCTGTTGCCGTGGTACTTTGAGGTTGTCATGACAACTGAGGATTTACTCCATGTTGCCCAGCCCTGGTTGTGTATATATGTGTGTGTGTGTGTGCGTGCGTGTGTGTCAGCCTTTATTTACAGGTGAGCTTCTGCGTAGCTCGCTCTGAGGTTAGCCGTTAGCATCGTGCTACGTAGACAAAGGTAAACTGTGTACCTGATACTTCCTGTTTGGCCTGAAGAGAACACTGAGCCGCTGGCTTCATTTGCATAAAAAACATCTGATTCCCGGCCGTGTAGAAAAAAACAGTAACAGCCGATGTGCTACCAGCTCATTAGTATTCATACGTCTCTGAATATGTGGTTCTATATAAAGTTCTGCTTTTGATCCTCGTCCTCTGATAAGTGCTGACGTTGTTTTGGAGAACCAACATGGCTGCGGTCCGACCTTTGACCCCTGGAGGGTTTAGTTCTAGTCCAGGTCCGTGGTCTACTACATCCATCTGGTCTGACGGGGTCCGGCTCCTGGTCCGGTAGCTCCCAATCAGGACCCGATCAGGACCGCCTGTCGCCATGACGCGTCGCCTCTACTGCACGTGTGAAAAGCTAACTGCCTGTTAGCATTAACGGAGTTGTACCCCAAACCGGACAGTTTTTAGCTAATGTTTCAATACAATGTTGATAAAAATGATCGTGTAATGTTTTCGGTTGATTTAATGGTGTTAAACTGAAGTTAAACTTCGTACCTTTCAAACGAAATATTGTTGTAATTATTACAGTTAGCTTTGCCTTTACCAGAGTCGTTAAAACGATGCTAACACGGGTGAATTAGCCGTGCACCGCTGTGGCCTAATCCGTACAGACTTCTATCCTCGTTGTAAACACTGGCTGCTGCTGGTTTTTCGCTTGTTCCAGGGTCGCAAAAATGACCATCAATGCTGTCAACACATCCGGGACCGTAGTTCTGTCCTTCACAATAAGATATCACGCTTCAACAACTCCAAATGATGCAATAAAAGCTCCTTAATTTCCGTTTGAGCCGTTTAAGCGTCGCCCGAGCGTTCTTTCTGCTTTCTCTCATCAAAGTCACTTTCCTATAGTATTTAGACATATAAACGTCCATATATATTCATGAAATTTGACACGTAGATTATTTGATATGTATGAATTAATATTATTTACGTTTGGTTGGCGATCGCCGAAGAAAATGACCGGAAAGGGCGTCACGACGGAATCGTTCGAGACAGGCCTATAGCAGCTAGCGCCGACCGAGGCAGGCCATCGTTACGTTAGCTAGAGTCAACATATCAAACGTACAGCTAGGCTAGTAGTTTCCCCTTGCTACCAGTCTTTGTGCTAAGCTAAGCTAAACACAACCTGGACCTACACAGAGAGATGAAACTGATATCCATCAGAAACGCGTTAAATAGTAGAGCTCAACGTTAGCTAACTAGCTCACACACACATTAGTTATTTTAACTAAATGTAGTTCTGGGCCAGTAGATTACAATTGTTGTTCAGTTAGCTTGCAAGCTATTGCTAGCATAACATCTTGAAGATTAACAGTGATTTTTCTGTCTACTTCTTTCAGGAACATAATGTTGTAGCTGTCGGTGAGTGACCATGAAGCAAAACATCCGTTAGCTTCCATGTTAGCGTTAACTTCTTGTGCGTCTGCCTTAAAACAAACATTTTAGCGAAGGAGGTTTAAGCTCTGAACCACTAATCACAAATGATAAGTCAGCGAGAAATCAGCTAGCATGTGAGCTAATGTTCTGTGTCTGCCAAAAGACAAATAGTTAAACAGTTAATTTACGTTAGCTAACTAGCTCACAGCTGTTACTTATTAGCATGAATGAATGAATTGTTATTGTTCTAAACATGATGAGTAAGCAAAAGTCAGTAAGCTAGCAAGCTAATGTTCATTTACATCTGCTAGCTTCAGGTGGCTGACGAGGTAACGAATGTTAGCTCTTTATGCTACGGAACTCTGTGATTTGAGCTTTGAACCACTGCATGATAATTAAGGTAAAAAAAAAAAAATCTGTTAGCTTGCAAGCTAATGTTAGCCTCCATTTTGAAGACAACACAGCTCGCTGCCTATCTTCTGTTAATACTCCCGGATTGATTTTAAAGTTATGCGTCATCGTTAGTTTTAGTGTGTTTCTATTTTGGTGCAGCAGATTTAACGCATCATTAACAGAAACGGGTCCTGATCCGGTCCTGATCCAGTCCTGATCCGGTCCTGATCTGGTCCTGAAGCCTCTGTCATCCGTCTCAAACATTGTCAGAGCAAAAACAAACAAAAAAAAGCGTCCAAGAAACACAAAAAAACAATAAAACGTGTGTTTATAAAAAGTATCTGAGGAGACGGAGCTCCGTGTGGACCAGAGCGCCCCCCAGTGGAGCAGCAGCTGTATTGCGTAGTGGTGAGAGGTAACTGTGTAGCTTATCTGAGGCTTCCTGCTGTGAGTCTGTCATCAACAATCTGAAGAATTGATTGGCTCAGTGTGATCAGAGCTCAGTCAGCACGACGCTGAATAAAAGACCTCCGTCTCTACTCGTTCTGGAGCTTTCTGCTGCATCCCATGAGCTTCCTCTGGTGACACCTGAGCAGCTGATTGGCTGGAGAAGGCCATGTGCTACAGTAGAAAGCTCTGGGAGGAGCTAAAAGGATTTCAGTTCAGTTCAATTTTAATCAAACTTATTTTCCAGCTTCTAACTTTTGTATTATACATTATTTATTTTCCATGTAGAGTCTTCAGAGTGTTTTAGCAGCAGCTCTACTTTGTATGTCAGAATGTTTTGTAATTTATTTATATTTAGTAAAAACAAAAGTGATTCAATTTCAAATAAAGTGATCCGATGAATTTGTTCTGCAACACAAATCTGTCACTATTTTGACCACAATTACAAATTTGAGGTGATTTTGAAGTCAAAATGAGAAAAGATCCTCAGCTTCTTAATTCATCTTCCGACCGATGAACCGACCGTTGAACCGATCGGTAGATTCAAAGTTCAAAGGTAGCTTTATTGTCAGTTCCACAGTATGTACCGAACATACCGAGGAGTTGAAAAAACGTGTCTCCCAGATTAATCGATAAAGAAGCTCTGATCACACTGGAACTGAACTCCAACAGTCGTAGTTTTTTAAATAATATTTCTATGCCGACGTGGCATTTTAAAGAGCGCGCAGGATTATTATTATTATTATTATTATTATTATTAACCTTGCTGCTCCAGATTGTCTCAAGGCAAATATGAAGGATTTGAACTGTTGAACTGGCACCGAGTAGTTTGGCAAAGTTCCAGCAGACAGACTGTCGTGAACCTGTGACACGATATAAAAGTAGAAATCTGTAACATAAAGTAGACGGAGGCAGACGTGGCCCACATGGACCACGAGGACCACGTGGACCACGTGGACCACGAGGACCACGAGGACCGTGGTCGTGCAGTGCATGAGGTTGTTGGAGTGTGTGGCGTTTCTTCATTGTAGCTTAAATCTGTTCGGTTTGGTTCGTGAAGGTAGATGCGGTTTAAAGCGGAGACATCCTTTTGGTTCGGACTCCTTTCCGTCGCTGGTCCACGTCAGCGGTTCAGCATCCCGTTGGCTTCAGGTGCAAAAGGATCCGAACAGCCCCCGTCCGTCACTCAGGGTCAGTCGGGTCCCGTGGTGGAGACCGAGCCCTGGGGACCCTCGCTGTACTGGCCCCCTCCGCCCTCGGGCTCCTCCTGGCTGGGGGAGGCCTCGGCGCTCGGCCCTCCCCTGGATGTGACGGAGGCGGTGGTGGTCTCGGGGGAGGCACTGTGGGCCTCCTGGGGGGCGCAGCCCGGGTGGTTCTTGCGGAAGTGCTGGTTGAGGATGGCCTGGAAGGGGAAGCTCTTGCCACAGACGTGGCAGTGGAAGGGCTTGTTGCCGGTGTGCTTGCGGATGTGGTACTCCAGCTGGTCCTTGCGGGTGTACTTCTTACCGCAGATGCGGCAGACGAACGGCGTGATGCCCATGTGCAGCCGCATGTGGCGGTCCAGGCTGCCTTTCTGGTTGAAGGACTTGCAGCAGTAGATGCAGGTGAGCCGGGGGTTGTAGCGGTACCAGCGGTCCCCTACCTGCTCCCTCAGGTAGTCCTCATAGCCACCCATATCGAACGATGCATGCTCCTCCCCCTGAAAGACCAGAACCAGAACACACTGCATCACACTGGAGTTTATATCCCTGGATCAACACAGAGCTCTGAGCTGGGTTTAGGTTTAGGTCGGTTTATTGGCAAGCACCTCACAATACGCATCGCGATACACGTGTGCTTTTGTTTTACTGAAGATGCAAAATACAACTTGCTGTGTAACACCTGAATGGTCTCATACGTTGATCACATATCGATGACTCAGCAGACAAACAGCATCTCAACGACTTCAACAGGTGTTTGTGTTACACATCGTCACCCGTACATGCTGCACCGCTATACCCGCCATGAGTCGGTGAGTCGGGATCACATGACACTTAAATCACTGGCGAGGTGCTTTGAGAGGTTCTAGTGGCTGTTAAGAAGATCCTTAGGGTTCCTTTAGGAGTTTCTGGGGGTCATTTGAGATTCATGTGGTTAATCAGGAGGTTCAGAAGGTTCTCAGGATCCTGTAAGATTATACTGACCACTGTGGAGGTTCAAGGGGTGTCTAGGAGGATCTAGTGGTCATTGAGACCACTCCAGTGAGGAGGTTCTATAAGGCAGATTTTAGGGATCCAAGGTTCCACGCACTTGGAGAACTAAAGCTATTCTGAAGGCTTGCTAACACATTGCATGTTGTCGTTTACTGAACATCATTTGGAGAACCTGAAGCAGGTTTGAACACCTGAAGCAGGTTTGAACACCTGAAGCAGGTTTGAACACCTGAAGCAGGTTTGAACACCTGAAGGAGTTGTTGGAGCAAAACATCGGACTGTTGAGGTCATGAGCTCAACAACACCGTCTCTTCCTAGAAATCCTGACCTGGAGATGAGATACAGCAGTACTATTAGTAGTACTACTGTATTAGTAGTAGTACTGTATTAGTAGTAGTAGTACTGTATTAGTAGTAGTAGTGTATTAGTATTAGTAGTACTGTATTAGTAGTAGTAGTGTATTAGTATTAGTAGTACTGTATTAGTATTAGTAGTGTATTAGTATTAGTAGTACTGTATTAGTAGTACTGTATTAGTAGTACTGTATTAATAGTAGTAGTAGTAGTGTATTAGTATTAGTAGTACTGTATTAGTAGTAGTACTGTATTAGTAGTACTGTATTAGTAGTAGCAGTACTGTATTAGTAGTACTGTATTAGTAGTAGCAGTACTGTATTAGTACTGTATTAGTAGTAGTAGTACTGTATTAGTAGTAGTAGTACTGTATTAGTAGTACTGTATTAGTAGTACTGTATTAGTAGTACTGTATTAGTAGTAGTACTGTATTAGTAGTACTGTATTAATAGTAGTAGTAGTAGTGTATTAGTATTAGTAGTACTGTATTAGCAGTACTGTATTAGTAGTACTGTATTAGTAGTAGCAGTACTGTATTAGTAGTACTGTATTAGTAGTACTGTATTAGTAGTAGCAGTACTGTATTAGTACTGTATTAGTAGTAGCAGTACTGTATTAGTACTGTATTAGTAGTAGTAGTACTGTATTAATAGTAGTAGTACTGTATTAGTAGTAGTAGTAGTGTATTAGTAGTACTGTATTAGTAGTAGTAGTACTGTATTAGTAGTACTGTATTAGTAGTAGTAGTACTGTATTAGTAGTACTGTATTAGTAGTAGTACTGTATTAGTAGTAGTAGTAGTAGTACTGTATTAGTAGTAGTAGTACTGTATTAGTAGTAGTAGTAGTGTATTAGTAGTAGTGTATTAGTAGTACTGTATTAGTAGTAGTAGTAGTACTGTATTAGTAGTACTGTATTAGTATTAGTAGTACTGTATTAGTAGTACTGTATTAGTAGTAGTAGTACTGTATTAGTAGTACTGTATTAGTAGTAGTACTGTATTAGTAGTAGTAGTACTGTATTAGTAGTAGTAGTAGTAGTAGTACTGTATTAGTAGTACTGCATTAGTAGTAGTAGTAGTAGTAGTACTGTATTAGTAGTACTGTATTAGTAGTACTGCATTAGTAGTAGTAGTATTGTATTAGTAGTACTGTATTAGTAGTAGTAGTACTGTATTAGTAGTACTGTATTAGTAGTAGTACTGTATTAGTAGTACTGTATTAGTAGTAGTAGTAGTACCTGGGAGCTCGGCTGTCGCAGCTCGTCTGCTCTGCTCGGTGACTCGCTCTTCGCTCTCTGACGCTCCGCCAGGACGACCACACTGCCAGTGGGACTGAACCTGATACACGAGAACATGAGAACATGAACACAAACACACAAACACATGCAAACACACGAAAACACACGAGAACATGAGAACATTAACACAAACACATGCAAACACAAACACACGAACACACGAACACATGAGAACACGAGAACATTAACACAAACACATGCAAACACAAACACACGAACACATGAGAACACACGAGAACACACGAGAACATGAGAACATTAACACAAACACACAAACACATGAGAACACACGAGAACATGAGAACACATGAGAACACACGAGAACATGAGAACACGAGAACACATGAGAACACACGAACATTAACACAAACACATGCAAACACAAACACACGAACACATGAGAACACATGAGAACACACGAGAACATGAGAACACGAGAACACATGAGAACACACGAGAACATTAACACAAACACACAAACACATGCAAACACAAACACACGAACACATGAGAACATGAGAACACATGAGAACACAAGAACATTAACACAAACACACAAACACATGCAAACACAAACACACGAACACACGAGAACACGAGAACACACGAGAACATGAGAACATTAACACAAACACACGAACACACGAGAACACGAGAACACACGAGAACACACAAGAACATTAACACAAACACACAAACACATGCAAACACACAAACACACGAGAACATGAGAACGCGAGAACACATGACCACATGTGCGTGGTCCTCATGCGTCTCCGGTTCAGACAGGAAGTCTCCGTGCTCTCACCTGTCCGTCTCATTGACGCTGGAGGACGGTTGTGCGCTGCGGTTCCCCATCGGTCCGCCCGGCGCCGTGACCAGCGTGCTGCGCCCCGACGTGTCGATCATCACGGCGGTTCCCTCCTCCACCGCCCCGCCGTCCTCCTGGTGCTCCCCTGCTCCGATCCAGTCCTCCATCCTCTCCGTCTTGATCCTCACGCGGTCCATCCCGCCGCCCTCCTCGGCGCTGCCGGTCCGCTCTGGCTCGCTGTTGGTCTCCACGTACCACTGACCGGCCCGGTTGATGCGAAGGATCGGTTCTTTGCCCGTTCTGCCGGAGGGCCCGGTCCCCTCCGGCCCGCTGTGGTCCACGGTTGGCGGTGGGCTGAGGGTGTCTTCGGCGGGGCTGATGGCCTCGCACGCCTCGCCGCCTCCCTTCGTGCCGAGCAGCCGCAGGCCGGCGGCGCGATGACCGCCGGCTCGCACCGCGGCCTCCAGCGTCCGGCTGTTCCTGGAGCCCCGAGCCGCCTCCTCCTCCTCCCGGGGGTCCTCGTCCAAGTCCGCCAGGCTGATCTTCAGGTGGATCCCCTCCAGGATCTGAGTG
Source organism: Lycodopsis pacificus (assembly GCA_028022725.1). NCBI lineage: Eukaryota > Metazoa > Chordata > Actinopteri > Perciformes > Zoarcidae > Lycodopsis > Lycodopsis pacificus. The sequence continues at coordinate 30,422,196 of CM051694.1, forward strand.
CAGCGGTCGATGATGTGCTGCATCTGCAGGAAGCTGGCGGCCGTCAGGTAGCTGATGATGTCGGCGAGCTGCAGGCAGAGGCGTCCCGTGTAGCAGAAGGACAGCAGCTGCTCGAACACCGACGGGTTGCGGATCACCGTCAGCGACACGGTGCTCATCTGGCCCAGAGACATGTGGTCCCGGAAGTACGGCGAGCTGGCGGCGAGGACCACCTTGTGCGCCCGGAAGCTCTGACCCTGCACGTTGACCACGATGTCGCACAGACGGCCCTGAACACGCAGCTGGTTCAGGTGAGACAGAACGGAGTTACTGAAGTCCGGGATGTCCAGCTGCACGCTGCCGGAGCGCTCCATGCTGCAGCCTGCAGGGACACAAGAGGGACCATCAGGACCAGGACCAGACCAGACCAGGACCGGGACCAGGACCAGGACCAGACCAGGACCAGACCAGACCAGGACCAGGACCAGGACTGGGACCGGGACAAAGGACCAGGACCAGGACCAGGACCAGACCAGGACCAGACCAGACCAGGACCGGGACCAGGACCAGGACCAGACCAGACCAGGACCAGGACCAGGACCGGGACAAAGGACCAGACCGGGACCAGACCAGACCAGGACCGGGACCAGGACCAGGACCAGACCACGACCAGACCAGGACCAGACCAGGACCAGGACCGGGACCGGGACCGGGACCGGGACAAAGGACCAGGACCAGGACCAGACCAGGACCAGACCAGGACCAGACCAGACCAGGACCAGGACCGGGACCAGGACCGGGACCGGGACCGGGACAAAGGACCAGACCAGGACCGGGACCAGGACCAGGACCGGGACCAGGACTAGGACCGGGACCGGGACCAGGACCGGGACATACAGTTCAGCGAGTATGTCACAGAAACACCTCTTGGCTGAAGTTCTGTTTGATCAGTTCATGTCGACTCATTCACTGATCTCCGTGCGTAGTGATGTCACTCATCAGCAGTGACCTGAACCCTGATCCTGGACCAGGTTCCACACAGAGCACTGATCTCTTGTATTGATGATGTGAGTGAAGACGAACAGGACTGTGCAGGACCAGGACCAGGTCTCGTACTGTACTAACACTACAGTGTAGAAGAAGTAAAAGTACTACATTCAAAACCAATAGACTATCAAAGTATACGTAAAGTACCAAAAGTAAAAGTACTCTCAATATATATTATAATATCGTATTATAGTAATAATACATCATTGATTAGTTTAGATTAATAATCTGAATCTGTAAAGCAGATGAATGTAAAAACTCTTCACTCTGATGTGAAGTAGAAGTACACCAGCAGAGGATAAAGTACTCGTAAAAGTACTTGGTTAGAAGTTCTTGTTTGTTTACTGAGTTTAGATTCATTTTTATTCATAAAACTGACGAATGTTTGATGTTATTAAGAGTTTATAGGTTCTGGTTCTGGTCTCAACACCTGGTCTCCTCAGAACTGGATCAGGGCCGACATAGACCTGAACCTGAGTCTGTGGTGGAGGAACTGATGAGCCTGGTTCCTACCCGATCCACATGGAGGCTTCAGGTTCGGTTCAGGTACCACATAACCTGGTTACCTGGTCCAGTCTGACAGCAGGACCCTGAACTAGACCAGAGCCAGTCTCACGGTCTCAGGGGACCAGGTAAACCTCACAGGTGTGCAGCATGCCTCTCACCTGAAGGGGGACAGGGGGAGATCGGGTCTGGTTTCAGGGTGCGGTGCTGTCGAGGCTTCAGTCCTGCAGCAGCTAGCTGACCATCGTCGACGGCTCGGCTCGGCTTAGCTCGGCTCGGCCCGCCTCGGCCCGGCAGGCTGCGGCTCCTCCCGCCGCTCCTCCGGGACTCCAGCGGCTCCAGCGGCGGTCGTGACGGGTTCAAGGCCGAGGAACAGCAGCTGATCTCCGGCTCCTCCGGTCCGTCTGCAGCCGCTCAGCCTCCATTCCGCTGGAAGTCAGACTCGGTTCAGACTCGGTTCCGTGTGCTCATCTTCCTTTTTCACGGCAGAAGGGCCGATGCTGCAGGAAGGAAGGAGGGAAGGAAGAAAACGCGCGGGGCATGCTGGGAAATGTAGTTCGTGCCCTGCTAAGAGAGCTGGTTTAACCGGGGCTTTAAAGACTTCACATCCCGGCATGCATCTGTGAGGAGATGGGTCATCATGGCACTTGGAGTTTTGCAAAGTGGAGTTCACACACATGCGCGCACGCAATGCACGTGCACACACTCGCGCATACGCACACACAGTCTTTGCTCAGACAACCAGTGACGTCATCAAGTCCTGTTCAAAGGTAGAACTTTGAATAAATCGGTTTGAAGTTATTTTCGTATCTGTTAAGAAAGAACACACAGGTGTAGCTCACCTGTACTCGGCTGTGATTGGCTGTGAGTGAGACTCCTTACCGACAACAACACAGCAGGTGGCAGTGGCCGCCGTGCATTTCATACCTGGGCCTTCACTGCTGTCCTGCCGCTGAAATACACCTTATAACCACATTGTGGCGCCACAGCTCATGTTTAAGGCTGTAACTATGCACGTCTTCTATTAAACCGTTCGGTACGAGTCCGCTCGAGCATTTAGAGAATGCAAAAGCCTAAATTCAGGAAAATATAATGTTCTCAGCTGGTCTGGCTGTGGGATCCACCGTCATTCCTTCATGACAAGCCGCGACCCAAAGAGATTATCAGGATTTTACTTTCACAACATGAGCGCTGAACGCAGCTCTCTGCAGAGTCTTTCCTCTCAGCACCTTGTGTCATGATGCAGCTCAACTCAGTCACAATGCATTTTGATTGGCTGAGCTGCATCACGTGATGTGATTCACTACCCATCAGCCTCAGCTGGCTGTTAAGTTTAGTTTCACGATAGTCACGTGCTCGCCCACTGACCAATCACAGCACACTGCACCTCGCTGGAAAGCTACAGACGAACACTGAGCTGCAGTAATGCTGACGTCATTATAGGCGGCTAGTAGCGCTGACACGTCAAAGAACACGCCCAACATGTCAAACTAAAGATCTGATTGGTTGAACACTATGAAAATCAACAATATCGTCCTCGTGTACTTTAATCTGCACTGGCTGCAGGTGAGAGTCTGCAGGCCTCTGGCTCTGTTCTACCTAGAGACACAGAGGTGAGATCTGATTGGATGAAAGCTCTACTTAAAACAAGCTGCACTGGAAGCAGAGCAGCTGAGGAAGACAGGAGCTGTGCAATGAGAACATAAGATAATGGGGAAAATATTTTTATAAACTATAATACATGTAGTGTATTTATGAACAATTATTAAATTATAAAATAGATTTTTCTTTTTTTTTTTAAATAGATATAGCTTTGTGATTCTGTTTAGGCCAGCAGAGAAGGCCTTGCAGGCCCTGACGGCCCACCACTGGTTGCTGGGCTCAGAGAGACCACCACAGACCCGGGTCAGAACAGGACCACGGTCCTCACAAGGTCCTCCACCTTCATACATCTGGTCCTCTCTGTAAACACAATGTCTGTTAGCCTAGCTTAGCATAAAGACTGTGACATCCCCCTGATGTCACTGGACTCTGAGGTGAGTCTCACCACCAGGTGTTCTCCCAGCAGAAGACTAGGACTTGGTCCGTCACCGTCATCCCTCTGAAGAGTCTCTCAGAGTCTCCGTCCTGGATCTGATCGCTGACCACGAGGATCATTTAAACATATATTATTCTACTAAAGTTTAACATCTGGTCAGAAAAGGGACGAGAACCCAGTTATTCTTTTCATCTGGTTATCACCAGATAACCTTTAACTCTTAACTCTTAACTAACTCCTAACTAACTCTTAACAAGCTGTTAACTAACTCTTAACTAACTCTTAACAAGCTCTTAACTAACTCTGAACTAACTCTTAACTAACTCTCAACAAGCTCTTAACTAACTCTGAACTAACTCTTGACTAACTCTTAACAAGCTCATAACTAACTCTTAACTAACTCTTAACTAACTCTTAACTGACTCTTAACAAGCTCTTAACTAACTCTGAACTAACTCTTGACTAACTCTTAACAAGCTCATAACTAACTCTTAACTAACTCTTAACTAACTCTTAACTGACTCTTAACAAGCTCTTAACTAACTCTTAACTAACTCTTAACAAGCTCATAACTAACTCTTAACTAACTCTTAACAAGCTCATAACTAACTCTGAACTAACTCTTAACTAACTCTTAACAAGCTCTTAACTAACTCTGAACTAACTCTTGACTAACTCTTAACAAGCTCATAACTAACTCTTAACTAACTCTTAACTGACTCTTAACAAGCTCTTAACTAACTCTTAACTAACTCTTAACAAGCTCATAACTAACTCTTAACTAACTCTTAACAAGCTCATAACTAACTCTGAACTAACTCTTAACTAACTCTTAACAAGCTCTTAACTAACTCTGAACTAACTCTTGACTAACTCTTAACAAGCTCATAACTAACTCTTAACTAACTCTTAACTGACTCTTAACAAGCTCTTAACTAACTCTTAACTAACTCTTAACTAACTCTTAACAAGCTCATAACTAACTCTTAACTAACTCTTAACAAGCTCTTAACTAACTGATGTCAAACTAAACTAAACTAACTGAACTAAACTGAGCTTACTGGTATGTGCACCAGACTAAGCTAACATGGTAAACGTGTCTCAGCCCCATTTGGGGTTAGCAATGGTGTCCGACAAGTTCTGTTTAATCTGTATATGGATGATCTGTCCAAGCAATTGAAAGCCTGTAATACTGGTGCATGATGGGTAATACTCTGGTTAATCACATCATGTATGCAGATGATCTGGTGATCTTTAGTCCTTCTAGCGCTGGTCTTCAGCAGCTCCTCACTATATGTACTGTGTACGGTGTGGACCATGACATCAGATACAACCAGCGTTGGAAATACACGAGGGCAAAGGGCAAAACTGCCCCTAAGAAATATCATTTTGCCCCTGATATCACATGGAGAGGGGCAAAAAATGCCCCCGAACTTTCTAAACGAATAAATAAACAGAGCGCTTCTTCATCAGACCTGTGACTGCGGTCCACTCACAGACCCTCACATGTTAGTGCACCTCTACGCTGACATCCACGGTAAACTCATTCTAACGGCGCAGATCGGGAGCGAGCGAAGGACTTTGAAAGTTAACGGAAAGATTAACGTGAGACAACATCCGGTTTCTTCAGACGAACATCCGGTTTTCAGAATAAGATGCCAACAAAGTATACATATTGCATAATGGAAATTAGATTAAATTAATTATATTCACATTAAGTATAAAACATGCTGCCTGCATCTCGTGAGTTAAAGGGAAAATACACCTAAAGTGTCTTTATTCTTTGATTTGAGGGTTGCTGGAAATGAATAACACCTGACTGACAGTCAACTAAGATATTTTACTAAGTAAAACCTCTGAATTGAATTTGTAACTTCAAATGGCACATTTATTTTATTTTTAAGGTGATATAAAAATGTTTTTTCTCAAAAATTCCACACAATGACTAATTCATAGTTCAGGACAGAAATGGGTAATATCACAATATTTGAGGTGCTACAAAAATATCTTTCTCAATAATTCCACACAATGACTGATGTATATGTAATCAAGGCATCGTTGACTTAATAATTGTTAATAGTTGTTTAAAACATTTAATAATAACAATAAATAACCACAAAGAAATAAGAATAAATTGAATGTGATTGTCTGATTTATGTTTGTTTTTTGTTAAAAAAATCTAAGAAAACACATTGAATCTGTAGACTACTGCCTAATAGTCTTATTATTGCCATTTGATGACAATTGCTCATATACTGTAAGCCTAAATAAGTATATTTATTATTTTGAACAAAGGTTAAATGTTATTTCACAAGTTTCAAAAAGTGCCCCCAAAAAAATATGTAAATTTCCTGCCCTGGATACAACGGCAGTAAGAGTGCTATCCTGATCTGTAGAACCAGAGAGGACAGATGTCTAAACTTCCCTGACTTCAAATTGCCAATACTCGTGGTGTCTGTAGTGAAGTGAAATATCTTGGTCATTTTTTAACAAAACACATGACCGATGATAACGACATTTCCAGGCAATGTGGTTATTTAATGTATGATGTCTGCACAGCAGAGAGTCTCACGTGAGTCTGGTGTGTGCAGATGGAGTGAAGATGTCTCTGTTCACAGCATATTGTAATCCACTCTGCTGCACACTTGTGGTCAAACTACAGAAAAAAGCGTTTCCAGAGACTTCAAGTAGCGTACAATGACGCCATTGATCTCTTGATCCACCCACAGAAAAATCCCCAGGATGCACTGCATCCCTCAAACCTGACCATGTGTGTTTCAAGTGTTTGACATGAACGAGTGGAGCTGGCCATCGAACCGCCAACCTTCTGATTGAGGGACAAGATGCTCTCATCCACTTTATTTAACTTCTTCTCCACTTCATTCATCACTTCATTCATCACTTTAACTTCATTCATCACTTCAACTTCATTCATCGCTTTAACTTCATTCATCACTTCATTCATCACTTCATTCATCACTTTAACTTCATTCATCACTTTAATTTCATTCATCGCTTTAACTTCATTCATCACTTCATTCATCACTTTAACTTCATTCATCACTTCATTCATCACTTCATTCATCACTTTAACTTCATTCATCACTTTAACTTCATTCATCGCTTTAACTTCATTCATCACTTCATTCATCACTTTAACTTCATTCATCACTTTAACTTCATTCATCACTTCATTCATCGCTTTAACTTCATTCATCACTTCATTCATCACTTTAACTTCATTCATCATTTTAACTTCATTCATCACTTCATTCATCGCTTTAACTTCATTCATCACTTCATTCATCACTTTAACTTCTTCATCACTTCATTCATCACTTTAACTTCATTCATCACTTCATTCATCACTTTAACTTCATTCATCACTTTAACTTCTTCTTCACTTCATTCATCACTTTAACTTCATTCATCACTTCATTCATCACTTTAACTTCTTCATCACTTCATTCATCACTTTAACTTCATTCATCACTTCATTCATCACTTTAACTTCATTCATCGCTTTAACTTCATTCATCACTTCATTCATCACTTCATTCATCACTTTAACTTCATTCATCACTTTAATTTCATTCATCACTTTAACTTCATTCATCACTTCATTCATCACTTTAACTTCATTCATCACTTTAACTTCATTCATCACTTCATTCATCACTTCATTCATCACTTTAACTTCATTCATCGCTTTAACTTCATTCATCACTTCATTCATCACTTTAACTTCATTCATCACTTCATTCATCACTTTAACTTCATTCATCACTTTAACTTCATTCATCACTTCATTCATCGCTTTAACTTCATTCATCACTTTAACTTCATTCATCATTTTAACTTCATTCATCACTTCATTCATCGCTTTAACTTCATTCATCACTTCATTCATCACTTTAACTTCATTCATCACTTCATTCATCACTTCATCACTTTAACTTTCTTTCATGTCTTCGTCTTCCTTCTAGTTATTGACTGTTTCATTTCATTGTGAAACGTGAAGCAACGCGTTTCTCTTTCTGTCTTTATTCGATTCTACTGAAGCAACATTGAGTTAAACATCAGGAAGAGTTCAGAGCTGAGTCTGTCTACGGAAGCCCCGAGCTGCCAAAACATAATGTCGATGAAATGACTTCATTCTGAAAACATTGGCTCAGTTCTTCCTGTTCTTATGGTCCTTGTAGTTCTGAGGGGGGGGGGGGTCTTAAAGACTTTAAAGGTCGTTCCTTACTCTGAAATCTGCAGAAGAAGTTCATGTGAAATGATCAAAAGCTCCTGAACAGCTATTGAATGGACCTGAGATTCTTGTTTTTCAGGTTGAGAATGAACCTTGAATCCAAATGTTGAGATGAATTTAACTTTAATAACTTTTCTGTCATTTTGAAATGTGAACAATGTTTAAATTATTTTTTAAACTATTGTTCTTCATTTAATCGTTTGATAGTTTGAGCTTCTGTTCTTCTGAAACACGACTCAACTAAAATAAACATGACGTGACAAACAAATGTTTTCTTCCTGCTTTCAAATATAAATTAATTTAGACTACACTGACGTCGCTACTGACAACAACAACAACAACAACAACACAGACAGGAAGTAGAAAATACATTCTGACCAACAGCTTCTAACGTTTACAGTTAACTTCTTACAAAAATGTCCCAAAAACACGAAGCTCAGCTCCTCTTCCTCTTCTTCACCTGATTACATGGACGGAGCTTTATATGAATCTACTTCATATTATTATTATTATTATTATTAATGCACTAAGACAGCTGCTGACAGTTAAATAGAAACACAACGTGTTGCTGAAGGTTAAATATTAAACATTGATCAGAAACCTGATCAAAGGTTCAGATAATCTAACGTCTCGGGACCATCGAAGAAGAGGAAGAAGACTGAGGTCACATGACCAGCACCTGGAATCTTGAAGTGTTTTAAGGGAAGAAGAGACAAAGGTTCTATTTGTTCTGGTTCTGGTTCTACAAGGGTCCACTTGAACTTGGACAACCAGGATCCACAGGAGCCGATCCAGCTGATGGTCCTGTGAGCTTCTCCACATGAGGGCCACTGGTCCCAGTTGAACCGGTTTGAGAGTCTCATAAGTGCCGTGAGGTCCGTGATGACGTCGTCTTTAGGAGGACGAGGTGACGCGTCGCGAGGTCGTCTCCCTCGGTGAATACTCCGCCTCCTCCCTGTTGGGGTGGGAGGAGTTATCCGACCTGCTGCGGCTGAACTCCGCCCCTACGACGGGCCCGCTGGACTTGGCGTTGGGCCTCAGGCAGGCGGTGCAGCACAGCAGCGTCTTGAGGAAGGCGCGGCGCATCTCGTTGCTGGTCAGCGTGTAGATGAGCGGGTTCATGGCGGAGTTCAAGACGGCGAGCGCCAAGAACCACTCGGCCTTGTAGAGGATCGGGCAGCTCAGCGTCTCGCAGGCGGCGTCCAGCAGCAGGAGGATGAAGAGCGGCGCCCAGCAGGCGATGAAGCAGCTCAGCACGATGATGACGGTCTTCAGCAGCGCCATCGACTTCTCCGAGCTCTTCGCGTTGGCGCCGCCGCCGCATCCGGCGCCTCCGCGGCCGTTGGTCGCCTTGCGGAAGACGAGCTTGCGACTGCGCGCGCGGACCAGCGCGTAGATCCGAGCGTACAGCACGACGATGGCCATGAGGATGACGCTGAACACCGTGGTGCAGAACAGGATGTAGGTCTTGTGGTAGAGCGGCAGCACGGTGGAGCAGCGCGTCACATTGAAGATGCAGTTCCAGCCCATCACCGGCAGGCCGCCCAGCGCCGCCGCCACCATCCACACGGCGCTGATCAGCAGGAAGACGCGGCACGTGTTGCCGTTGTTGTGCAGCTTCATCTGCAGCATGGTGAGGTGGCGCTCGATGGCGATGGCCAGCAGGCTGAAGACCGACGCCGCCAGAGCCACGAACATGCTGCCCTCCCGGATGAACCACTGCGTGGGCGTCAGCTTGTAGGTGTTGGCGCCCGACAGGAGGATGTTGGCGGTGTACACGATGCCGGCCAGCAGGTCCGACAGCGCAAGGTTCCCGATGAAGTAGTACATGGGCTTGTGGAACTTCTTGGTCCTCCAGATGGTGGTCAGGACCAGGATGTTCTCCAGGATGATGAAGCAGCACACGATGATGAAGACCACCGAGTCGGCCTTCAGGCCCGAGTCCTGCTGCGTCTTGCGGAACTTTCCGGTGTAGTTGTAGTGTTTGGCGATCAGGTCGGAGTAGTCGGGCTCAGCCATGGCCTGCAGGGACAGAGGGGGGCCAGCAGGGTCCAGAAGGGTCCAGTAGGAAGTCTGCAGGGTCCAGCAGGGTCCAGAAGGGTCCAGTAGGAAGTCTGCAGGGTCCAGCAGGGTCCAGAAGGGTCCAGTAGGAAGTCTGCAGGGTCCAGCAGGGGGCGCTGGGTCCTCACACTCCTTTACAGTCCTTCATGTCAGGCAGAGACCCTGAAGGGGAGCAGACCAGGTCCTGCTGCTGCTGGGGGACATGGTCCTGCAGAGAGACGGATTCAGATTGTTAGAGAATGAAAACAAAAATGCTGAAGCTTCGTCAACGTGATCCAATAAAAATGAATCAATATTTCATAAATATGAATAAATGTAAACAATAAACTGTTCAATGGATCAACGTGTTTCTCCAGAAAATGTTTTGTCTTCATGAGGACAAAGTTCCGATCAGCTTTTAGACAATAAACAAATAAATAAACAAACGAACAAATAAACAAACGAACAAATAAATAAAGACATTTCAAACTTTCTTTCATTTAGAAACGTTCAAGTTTTCAGAGAAGTAAATTAAAGAGCTCATTTTAAATCTTCACACACAAACATAAACATAAATAATCGATCATTTCTGTGAACTTTGTTCACTTTAATCCTTTATTCGTTACTTCATTCACGTTGAAATATTCTTTACAAATTCGATCATTCCGGGTTTGTTTCGACAGCAAAAGGGAGTAAAAGACGAGACTCCATCTCCTTCGTATTATTATTATTATTGTTATTATTAATATAGATATGATCGAGTCTTTGGTCGTTTTTCTCTCCGGTAATCCCGTCGCCGTTAAACTGATCGCGGCTCGTTCCGCGGATTTAAAATCAAATAGAATTTCATTGAAACATAAAAAAAATCTTCAGATTTTCTTTGAGACTTCAGATGAATTTGAACGGAAAAAGAATAAACGTGTTTGAATGAAGGCGAAGTTTTACCTTCAGAGTCCGGAGAAGAGTCCGACAGACAGAAGCCGCGGAGCCTGAGGAGGAAGAGGTGGAAGAGGAGGGGGGGCCGCCTCCTCCCCTCCTCTTCCTCTCCTCATTCTGTTTCTTTTATCTTCATGATCACATCAATAATGTTCAAAACGAAACACAAACAGTGTATTCTAATATTCAGAGATCTATAATCAAACCTCATTCTGATCATTTTTATTGATTTTCTTCAAAATACTGAAAACCTCTCAGAACAAATAACTGTAAATAAAGAATGAATAACAATATAAACACACAAGGTTCATGCTTTACAAACAAATCAATATTAATAATAAACATGCAGTATAACAAAGAAAATGTCAAAAAACAAAAATAATATTATAATTTTTCTGTTGGTTATTTTATAAATATTAGTAAATATAATTATTTTCACTTCTTTTGTTTCCTGTGTGGGAAACAACCAGCTGCCCCCCCCTCCCCACTCACCTCTGACCCCTGACCTCCATCATCCCTGTGAGGTCAGCAGGGGGCGGAGTCAGGAGGTTTGTGATGTCACAATGTACCACAGCAGAAGAACACTGATGGATTTCAAAATAAAGGTATTTTCAGAACAAAAGTGGTTTAATATCTGTGAATTTCAGATGCCGATAAAAACAATGACTTTTGCTCTTATTGCTGGTTGGTTGGTTGATTGGTAGGTTGGTTGGTAGGTTGGTTGCTAGGTTGGTTGGTTAGGGTTAAGATTAGTTGGTAGGTTGGTTGGTTGGTTGGTTGTTTGGTTGGTTGCTAGGTTGGTTGGTTAGGGTTAGGATTAGTTGGTAGGTTGGTTGGTAGGTTGGTTGGATAGGGTTAGGATTAGTTGGTTGGTTGGTCGGTAGGTAGGTTAGTTGGTAGGTTGGTTGGTTGGTTGTTAGGTTGGTTAGGGTGCGGGTTAGGATTAGTTGGTAGGTTGGTAGGTTGGTCGGTAGGTAGGTTAGTTGGTAGGTTGGTTGGTTAGGGTTAGGATTAGTTGGTTGGTTAGGGTTAGGATTAGTTGGTTGGTTGGTTGGTTGGTTGGTTGGTTGGTTGGTTGGTCGGTAGGTAGGTTGGTTGGTTGGTTGGTTGGTAGGTAGGTTGGCTAGGGTTAGGATTAGTTGGTAGGTTGGTTGGTTAGGGTTAGGATTATTTGGTAGGTTGGTTGGTTGGTTGGTCGGTAGGTCGGTAGGTAGGTTGGTTGGTTATTGTTTTGGTTGGTTGATTGGTTGGTACCTACCAACAACTGGTAGGTTGGTTGGTTGGTTGGTTGATTGGTTGGTTGTTTGGTAGGTTGGTTATTTTTTTGGTTGATTGATTGGTTGATTGGTTGGGTGGATAGTTGCTTGTGGTAGGTTGGTTAACAGATAAACATACTACTTTTATTCCACTATTGTGCTCGTATCATTTTAGTACATTCCCAGTATGACAATATTTCCCCATTATATTTAATGTATATCCAGTTCTCCATATATTCCCAGTATGACCATAGTATATTTTCATCGTATTCCCACTTTGGCCCTGATACATTCCCATTATACCGCCAGCATTATTCCACAATGATCCTATTATAATATCATAAACACATTACCAATATATTTCCAGTAAGATTCCGCTCTCATTCCACTCTGGTGCCAGTATAACTCTGATACATTCCCAGTATGATCCCAGTAGTATATTGTGACTACTTTAACTGGGAATGTATAAGGAAACATGTTTAAAGACAACAAGGGTCACATGACCAGTGTCCAGTTTGGCGCTGAAAGTCTGATAATGGAGCTGAGATGAGGTGGGGGGGGGGGGGTCTGAGAAGGCAAACAAAGACCTCTTTCCTCTGCTCTGACTGTATTCAGACTCTGCATAGCTGAGCGACACCATGACGACGGCCGGAGGGAACCAGAGGAACCGAGCAGCAGAACAACTCAGACCCACAAACACACACTTTAACTTAACCTAACTAGAAACCTGAGCCAGACCTAACTATAAACCTGAGCAGGCCTAACTAGAAACCTGATCCAGCCCTAACTATAAACCTGAACCAGCCCTAACTATAAACCTGAACCAGGCCTAACTATAAACCTGAACCAGTCCTAACTATAAACTTGATCCAGCCCCAACTATAAACCTGAACCAGGCCTAACTATAAACCTGAGCCAGGCCTAACTAGAAACCTGAGCCAGACCTAACTAGAAACCTGAGCAGGCCTAACTAGAAACCTGATCCAGCCCTAACTATAAACCTGAACCAGCCCTAACTATAAACCTGAACCAGGCCTAACTAGAAACCTGAACCAGCCCTAACTAGAAACCTGATCCAGCCCTAGCTAGAAACCTGAACCAGCCCTAACTAGAAACCTGAACCAGCCCTAACTAGAAACCTGAACCAGCCCTAACTATAAACCTGAACCAGCCCTTATTATAAGAGTTATCAAAGAGGAAAGTCTTCAGCCTACCCTTAAATAATAACTGAAGGCTCTGTTTCTTCTACGTTTTAGGACTCTAGGAACCACAAGTAACCCTGAATTTAGTAGGGTAATATCCTCCCCGGGCGCCGATCAATGGCAGCCCACTGCTCCCTATATACAGGGATGGGTCAAATGCAGTAGTCAAATTTCGTGTATGTGTATATGACAATAAAAATGGTTTCTTTCTTCTAATATGGTACTATAAGCTCTTTCAGATATGATGGTGCTCTCTAGTAGGGTAATATGGTACTATAAGCTCCTTAAGATATGATGGTGCTCTCTAGTAGGGTAATATGGTACTATAAGCTCTTTAAGATATGATGGTGCTCTCTAGTAGGGTAATATGGTACTATAAGCTCCTTAAGATATGATAGTGTCTGACCAATCAGGGCTTTGTAGGTGAGGAGAAGGATTTTAAATGATATTCTAGATGTTACAGGGAGCCAGTGCAGAGAAGCTCATACAGGAGTAACATGATCTCTTTTCTTTGTTCTTGTTAGTACACGAACTGCAGCGTTCTGAATCAGCGTGAGAGATTTAAGAGACTTCTGAGAGCAGCCTGATAATAAGGAATCACAGTAATCTAGTCTAGAGGTAAAAAATGCATGAACTCATGTTTCTGCATCTCGTTGAGACAGGATGTGTCTGATTTATTGAATGTTACGAAAGTGAAAAAAGGTTTTATCTGAGAGTAAAAGACAAATCCTGATCAAAGATAACTCAGAGATTCTTTACGGTGCTGTTGGATGCCAGCGCAACTATATCATTAGATAATTGGTTTCCAGTAGAATAACTTCACTTTAGTCTCAGTTTAACATCAGGACGTTGCAGCTCATCCAGGTTGTTATGTCCTTAAGGCTGCTTGAAGTTTAGCGAGCTGGTTGGTTTCATCTTGATCGATAGATATAATTGAGTATCATCTGCATAACAACGCATCATCCTAACACATTATAGTATGTCTCTGAAGATGTTACGTTCAGATGGTCATATAGCTCCACCACTTCCCTCCACGACAACAAGAACCAGAACCCCATTTTAGCATGTTAGCATGTCAGCACGGGTAGCACTGGAGACGCTGTGTTGGTTTAACATAACCTTGAACACCAACTTTCTCTGACATGAACCCGGTCGTTCTTGTTTCCGCACAACAACAAACTCTGGTCATATTCTAAATAAAGTTCACATCAGATCAAAGTGTTATTATAGTGTGTTATTAGTGCTTCTACTTTAGTAAAGGATCTGAATACTTCCTGCACCGTACAGTGTGGACACATGAGAGAGGAGGCCCAGCCTGGATGTCCGACTGCAGGGGTGTAGAGAGGGGTACAGGGGGAGGATGGGGGAGTAATGGGGGTGTGAGGCCTCTTAGCATTCAGCAGAGTGCTCATTAGAAATGCAAAGCTGCAGTGTTGGAGCTGCTGGCCTGAATGAGTCGCCTTTGTCCTGTAATTGGAGATGTTTCTGTGGGATCCACAAAGAAACCAGGGCCTCCTCACCACCATCACCTCCCCTCCTCTCTCACTCACCCTGGTCTCCCTCCGCACTCTGTTGTGTATAAAAATTCAGTTTCCAGGAAATTATCCAATTCAAGCCTCAAAGTGGAGAAACAACAGAACATCACAGAATCAGCTGACTGCATCAACCTGGTGTTTACCTGCAGTGATGAACACCTGTTTATCATCAGACGACATTTCAATGACATTTCAATCACAACATTTCAATGTTCCCTCACAACAAATAATAATAATAACAATGTATTTTATTTATAACGCACTTTTCATTTAAAAAAAAATCTCAGAGTGCCACAGAGCCAGTACATAGTAAAAACATAGTAAAAAGCATAGTTAAAATATACCGTAGTTAAAAAAAATAAAAAAATAAATAAACTATAATAAAATAAAATAAAAACCAGTGAATGAACAGAGACACAAAATAAATAACTGACAGTGATTTAGGTCAGAAAGGCTTTCCTGAATAAAAAGGTTTTTAGGCCGGTCTTAAAAGAGACCAGTGTCTGTGTTGCCCTTAGGTGGTCAGGGAGACTGTTCCATAGGCGTGGAGCTGCCGAGCCAAAGGCCCGGTCGCCCATGGTGCGGAGCTTGGTGTTGGGGACCTGGAGGAGCGAGCTGTTTGATGATCTGAGGGTGCGGGTGGAGATTTGGGGAGTGATGAGTTCTTGTAGGTAGGGTGGTGCATGCCCATTTATGCATTTATGTGTGAGTAGTAGGACTTTGTAGTCAATCCGGAATGAGACAGGGAGCCGGTGTAGGGAGTGCAGAATGGGTGTTATGTGCTCATGCTTCCGGACTCTCATCAGGATCCTGGCAGCGCTGTTTTGAATGTATTGCAGCTTCTGGATGTTCTTGGCAGTGATCCCAGTGAGGAGTGAGTTGCAGTAGTCCAGTCTTGAGGATATAAAGGCGTGGACGAGCTTCTCTGCATCTGACAGGGTTAAAGTGGGCGGAGTTTGGAGATGTTTTTGAGATGATAAAACGAGGTTTTGCACAGGTGTTTTATATGGTCATTAAAGGACAGGTGTGGGTCAAACCTAACTCCCAGATTAGTGACTGTGGAGGCGAGGGGGATGACCTGACCGTCGAAGGTGAGATGAGTTATGGAGGATGACTGAACCTGGTGTGGAGTGCCAACAAGGAGGGCTTCGGTTTTGCTACTGTTTAACTGGAGAAAGTTGTTGCTCATCCACGCCTTTATCTCCCCAAGACAGGAGGTGAGACATGACATGGCTGCAGAGGGGCTTGGGGCAGTTTTGATGTAGAGCTGTGTATCGTCAGCATAACAGTGGAAAGACATCCTATGTCTGCTGATGACACGACCGAGGGGGAGCATGTAAATAATGAAGAGGATGGGGCCGAGGACCGACCCCTGCGGAACACCACAGGAGACGGGGAGCAGTCTGGACTTGTATCTTCCCAGTGAGACATATTCAGTTCTGCCTGAAAGGTAGGACTGAAACCACTTGAGTGCAGAGTCTGATAGTCCAATGGTGGTATGGAGGCGCTGTAGGAGGATAGTGTGATCCACTGTGTCAAATGCAGCAGTCAGGTCCAGGAGGATGAGGAGTGAGGGTGATCCTGCATCGGCTGTCATCAGCAGGTCATTCGTCACCCTGAGCAAAGCTGTTTCAGTGCTGTGGGCTGAACGAAATCCTGACTGAAATTTCTCAAACAAGTTGTTGTGCTTGAGGTGGTCCTGAAGTTGAGAAGCAACTACCTTCTCCAACACTTTGGACAGGAAGGCGAGGTTGGAGATAGGCCTGTAGTTGGCTAGAACCTCCGGGTCCAGGGTGGGCTTCTTGAGAAGGGGACGGATGACAGCAACCTTGAGTGCAGGTGGGACACAGCCAGACTGAAGGGAAAGGTTAACAACTTTGGTGATCAAAGGACTGAGAGTGGGGATATGTGATTTGAGCAGAGCAGTAGGAATGGGGTCCAGGGTACAGGTACAGGGTTTCATTTTTCTGAGGATTTCCTCAACATGGCTCTCCTGAACCTCAGCAAGATGTAGAGGAGACAGCACACTCGTAGATAAGGTGTTGGTATCAGAGGGAAGCATAGATGGAGAGCTGGACATCAGAGAGCGAATGTTGTTTACCTTGGATCTGAAAGAGTCAATGAAGCTGTTGCATTGCGCCTCTGTAGCCTCAGTTGAAGAGGATGGTTGTGGTTTCAGGAGATGGTTTATGGTTGAAAAAAGCTGTTTAGAGTTGCCAGGGTTTTTGTTGATTAAGCTGGAATAGTACTGTGAGCGAGCATCTTTAAGGGATTTGGAGTAGGCCCTTTGATGCTCACGGAAAGCCTGTTTGTGGACAGTGAGCCCAGAGTGTCTGCAGCATCGTTCCAGAACACGCCCAGCTGTTTTTATTTTCCGTAGCTCATGTGTGAACCATGGAGCGGAGCGTGAGAAAATTACCTCACGTGACTTGACAGGGGCATGGAGATCAAAAACACTGCTCAGGGATGTATTATAGTGTTCCACTAATTCATCCATTGATGCAGAGGCTGGGCAGGTGATGAGCTGGAGATCCGTGGTCATTGTGGCTGAATCAATATTTTTCCAGTTCCGGAAAGACATTTGACGTTTAGGTCTAATAGTAGGCAGCACAAAAGTCAAGGCCACTTCTATGTTCCCTCACAACACTTCTATGTTCCCTCACAATACTTCTATGTTCCCTCACAACACTTCTATGTTCCCTCACGACACTTCTATGTTCCCTCACAACACTTCTATGTTCCCTCACAATACTTCTATGTTCCCTCACACCATTTCTATGTTCCCTCACACCACTTCTATGTTCCCTCACAACACTTCTATGTTCCCTCACAATACTTTTACGTTCCCTCACAACACTTCTATGTTCCCTCACAATACTTTTACGTTCCCTCACAGTACTTCTATGTTCCCTCACAATACTTTTACGTTCCCTCACAGTACTTCTGTTCCCTCACATTACTTTTACGTTCCCTCACAGTACTTCTATGTTCCCTCACAATACTTCTGTTCCCTCACAATACTTTTACGTTCCCTCAGAGTACTTCTATGTTCCCTCACAATACTTTTACGTTCCCTCACAGTACTTCTATGTTCCCTCACAATACTTTTACGTTCCCTCACAGTACTTCTATGTTCCCTCACAATACTTTTACGTTCCCTCACAGTACTTCTGTTCCCTCACAATACTTTTACATTCCCTCACAGTACTTCTATGTTCCCTCACAATACTTTTACGTTCCCTCACAGTACTTCTATGTTCCCTCACAGTACTTCTATGTTCCCTCACAGTACTTCTATGTTCCCTCAAAATACTTTTACGTTCCCTCACAGTACTTCTATGTTCCCTCACAATACTTCTGTTCCCTCACAATACTTTTACGTTCCCTCACAGTACTTCTATGTTCCCTCACAATACTTCTGTTCCCTCACAATACTTTTACGATCCCTCACAGTACTTCTATGTTCCCTCACAATACTTTTACGTTCCCTCACAGTACTTCTATGTTCCCTCACAATACTTCTGTTCCCTCACAATACTTCTGTTCCCTCACAATACTTTTACATTCCCTCACAGTACTTCTATGTTCCCTCACAACACTTATATGTTCCCTCACAACACTTCTATGTTCCCTCACAATACTTCTATGTTCCCTCACACCATTTCTATGTTCCCTCACAACACTTCTATGTTCCCTCACAATACTTTTACGTGCCCTCACAACACTTCTATGTTCCCTCACAATACTTTTACATTCCCTCACAATACTTCTGTTCCCTCACAATACTTTTACGTTCCCTCACAGTACTTCTATGTTCCCTCACAATACTTCTGTCCCCTCACAATACTTTTACATTCCCTCACAGTACTTCTATGTTCCCTCACAATACGTTTACGTTCCCTCACAGTACTTCCATGTTCCCTCACAATACTTCTGTTCCCACACAATACTTTTACGTTCCCTCACAGTACTTCTATGTTTCCTCACAATACTTCTGTTCCTTCACAATACTTTATGTTCCCTCACAGTACTTCTATGTTCCCTCACAGTACTTCTATGTTCCCTCAAAATACTTTTACGTTCCCTCACAGTACTTCTATGTTCCCTCACAATACTTCTGTTCCCTCACAATACTTTTACGTTCCCTCACAGTACTTCTATGTTCCCTCACAATACTTCTGTTCCCTCACAATACTTTTACGATCCCTCACAGTACTTCTATGTTCCCTCACAATACTTCTGTTCCCTCACAATACTTCTGTTCCCTCACAATACTTTTACATTCCCTCACAGTACTTCTATGTTCCCTCACAACACTTATATGTTCCCTCACAACACTTCTATGTTCCCTCACAATACTTCTATGTTCCCTCACACCATTTCTATGTTCCCTCACAACACTTCTATGTTCCCTCACAATACTTTTACATTCCCTCACAATACTTCTGTTCCCTCACAATACTTTTACGTTCCCTCAGAGTACTTCTATGTTCCCTCACAATACTTCTGTTCCCTCACAATACTTTTACGTTCCCTCAGAGTACTTCTATGTTCCCTCACAATACTTTTACGTTCCCTCACAGTACTTCTATGTTCCCTCACAATACTTTTACGTTCCCTCACAGTACTTCTATGTTCCCTCACAATGCTTTTACGTTCCCTCACAGTACTTCTATGTTCCCTCACAATACTTTTACGTTCCCTCACAGTACTTCTATGTTCCCTCACAATACTTCTGTTCCCTCACAATACTTTTACGTTCCCTCAGAGTACTTCTATGTTCCCTCACAATACTTTTACGTTCCCTCACAGTACTTATATGTTCCCTCATAATACTTTTACATTCCCTCACAGTACTTCTATGTTCCCTCACAATACTTTTACGTTCCCTCACAGTACTTCTATGTTCCCTCACAATACCTCTGTTCCCTCACAATACTTTTACGTTCCCTCACAGTATTTCTATGTTCCCTCACAATACTTCTGTTCCCTCACAATACTTTTGCGTTCCCTCAGAGTACGTCTATGTTCCCTCACAATACTTTTACGTTCCCTCACAGTACTTCTATGTTCCCTCACAATACTTTTACGTTCCCTCACAATACTTCTGTTCCCTCACAATACTTTTACGTTCCCTCACAGTACTTCTATGTTCCCTCACAATATTTTTACATTCCCTCACAGTACTTCTGTCCCCTCACAATACTTTTACATTCCCTCACAGTACTTCTATGTTCCCTCACAATACGTTTACGTTCCCTCACAGTACTTCTATGTTCCCTCACAATACTTCTGTTCCCACACAATACTTTTACGTTCCCTCACAGTACTTCTATGTTTCCTCACAATACTTCTGTTCCTTCACAATACTTTATGTTCCCTCACAGTACTTCTATGTTCCCTCACAGTACTTCTATGTTCCCTCAAAATACTTTTACGTTCCCTCACAGTACTTCTATGTTCCCTCACAATACTTCTGTTCCCTCACAATACTTTTACGTTCCCTCACAGTACTTCTATGTTCCCTCACAATACTTCTGTTCCCTCACAATACTTTTACGTTCCCTCACAGTACTTCTATGTTCCCTCACAATACTTTTACATTCCCTCACAGTACTTCTATGTTCCCTCACAACACTTATATGTTCCCTCACAACACTTCTATGTTCCCTCACAATACTTCTATGTTCCCTCACACCATTTCTATGTTCCCTCACAACACTTCTATGTTCCCTCACAATACTTTTACGTTCCCTCACAACACTTCTATGTTCCCTCACAATACTTTTACATTCCCTCACAATACTTCTGTTCCCTCACAATACTTTTACGTTCCCTCACAGTACTTCTATGTTCCCTCACAATACTTCTGTTCCCTCACAATACTTTTACCTTCCCTCAGAGTACTTCTATGTTCCCTCACAATACTTTTACGTTCCCTCACAGTACTTCTATGTTCCCTCACAATACTTTTACGTTCCCTCACAGTACTTCTATGTTCCCTCACAATGCTTTTACGTTCCCTCACAGTACTTCTATGTTCCCTCACAATACTTTTACGTTCCCTCACAGTACTTCTATGTTCCCTCACAATACTTCTGTTCCCTCACAATACTTTTACGTTCCCTCAGAGTACTTCTATGTTCCCTCACAATACTTTTACGTTCCCTCACAGTACTTATATGTTCCCTCACAATACTTTTACATTCCCTCACAGTACTTCTATGTTCCCTCACAATACTTTTACGTTCCCTCACAGTACTTCTATGTTCCCTCACAGTACTTCTGTCCCCTCACAATACTTTTACATTCCCTCACAGTACTTCTATGTTCCCTCACAATACGTTTACGTTCCCTCACAGTACTTCTATGTTCCCTCACAATACTTCTGTTCCCACACAATACTTTTACGTTCCCTCACAGTACTTCTATGTTTCCTCACAATACTTCTGTTCCTTCACAATACTTTTACGTTCCCTCACAGTACTTCTATGTTCCCTCACATTACTTCTGTTCCCTCACAATACTTTTACGTTCCCTCACAGTACTTCTATGTTCCCTCACAATACTTTTACGTTCCCTCACAGTACTTCTATGTTCCCTCACAATACTTCTGTTCCCTCACAATACTTCTGTTCCCTCACAATACTTTTACATTCCCTCACAGTACTTCTATGTTCCCTCACAACACTTCTATGTTCCCTCACAACACTTCTATGTTCCCTCACAATACTTCTATGTTCCCTCACACCATTTCTGTTCCCTCACAACACTTCTATGTTCCCTCACAATACTTGTACATTCCCTCACAGTACTTCTATGTTCCCTCACAATACTTTTACGTTCCCTCACAGTACTTCTATGTTCCCTCACAATACTTCTGTTCCCTCACAATACTTTTACGTTCCCTCACAGTACTTCTATGTTCCCTCACAATACTTTTACGTTCCCTCACAGTACTTCTGTTCCCTCACAATACTTTTACATTCCCTCACAGTACTTCTATGTTCCCTCACAATACTTTTACGTTCCCTCACAGTACTTCTATGTTCCCTCACAATACTTCTGTTCCCTCACAATACTTTTACGTTCCCTCACAGTACTTCTATGTTCCCTCACAATACTTCTGTTCCCTCACAACACTTTTACGTTCCCTCACAGTACTTCTATGTTCCCTCACAATACTTCTGTTCCCTCACAATACTTTTACGTTCCCTCACAGTACTTCTATGTTCCCTCACAATACTTCTGTTCGCTCACAATAATTTTACGTTCCCTCACAGTACTTCTGTGTTCCCTCACAATACTTCTGTTCCCTCACAATACTTTTACGTTCCCTCACAGTACTTCTATGTTCCCTCATAATACTTCTGTTCCCTCACAATACTTTTACGTTGCCTCACAGTACTTCTATGTTCCCTCGCAATACTTTTACGTTCCCTCACAGTACTTCTATGTTCCCTCACAATACTTCTGTTCCCTCACAATACTTCTGTTCCCTCACAATACTTTTACGTTCCCTCACAGTACTTCTATGTTCCCTCACAATATTTTTACATTCCCTCACAGTACTTCTGTCCCCTCACAATACTTTTACATTCCCTCACAGTACTTCTATGTTCCCTCACAATACGTTTACGTTCCCTCACAGTACTTCTATGTTCCCTCACAATACTTCTGTTCCCACACAATACTTTTACGTTCCCTCACAGTACTTCTATGTTTCCTCACAATACTTCTGTTCCTTCACAATACTTTATGTTCCCTCACAGTACTTCTATGTTCCCTCACAGTACTTCTATGTTCCCTCAAAATACTTTTACGTTCCCTCACAGTACTTCTATGTTCCCTCACAATACTTCTGTTCCCTCACAATACTTTTACGTTCCCTCACAGTACTTCTATGTTCCCTCACAATACTTCTGTTCCCTCACAATACTTTTACGTTCCCTCACAGTACTTCTATGTTCCCTCACAATACTTTTACATTCCCTCACAGTACTTCTATGTTCCCTCACAACACTTATATGTTCCCTCACAACACTTCTATGTTCCCTCACAATACTTCTATGTTCCCTCACACCATTTCTATGTTCCCTCACAACACTTCTATGTTCCCTCACAATACTTTTACGTTCCCTCACAACACTTCTATGTTCCCTCACAATACTTCTGTTCCCTCACAATACTTTTACGTTCCCTCACAGTACTTCTATGTTCCCTCACAATACTTCTGTTCCCTCACAATACTTTTACCTTCCCTCAGAGTACTTCTATGTTCCCTCACAATACTTTTACGTTCCCTCACAGTACTTCTATGTTCCCTCACAATACTTTTACGTTCCCTCACAGTACTTCTATGTTCCCTCACAATGCTTTTACGTTCCCTCACAGTACTTCTATGTTCCCTCACAATACTTTTACGTTCCCTCACAGTACTTCTATGTTCCCTCACAATACTTCTGTTCCCTCACAATACTTTTACGTTCCCTCAGAGTACTTCTATGTTCCCTCACAATACTTTTACGTTCCCTCACAGTACTTATATGTTCCCTCACAATACTTTTACATTCCCTCACAGTACTTCTATGTTCCCTCACAATACTTTTACGTTCCCTCACAGTACTTCTATGTTCCCTCACAGTACTTCTGTCCCCTCACAATACTTTTACATTCCCTCACAGTACTTCTATGTTCCCTCACAATACGTTTACGTTCCCTCACAGTACTTCTATGTTCCCTCACAATACTTCTGTTCCCACACAATACTTTTACGTTCCCTCACAGTACTTCTATGTTTCCTCACAATACTTCTGTTCCTTCACAATACTTTTACGTTCCCTCACAGTACTTCTATGTTCCCTCACATTACTTCTGTTCCCTCACAATACTTTTACGTTCCCTCACAGTACTTCTATGTTCCCTCACAATACTTTTACGTTCCCTCACAGTACTTCTATGTTCCCTCACAATACTTCTGTTCCCTCACAATACTTCTGTTCCCTCACAATACTTTTACATTCCCTCACAGTACTTCTATGTTCCCTCACAACACTTCTATGTTCCCTCACAACACTTCTATGTTCCCTCACAATACTTCTATGTTCCCTCACACCATTTCTGTTCCCTCACAACACTTCTATGTTCCCTCACAATACTTGTACATTCCCTCACAGTACTTCTATGTTCCCTCACAATACTTTTACGTTCCCTCACAGTACTTCTATGTTCCCTCACAATACTTCTGTTCCCTCACAATACTTTTACGTTCCCTCACAGTACTTCTATGTTCCCTCACAATACTTTTACGTTCCCTCACAGTACTTCTGTTCCCTCACAATACTTTTACATTCCCTCACAGTACTTCTATGTTCCCTCACAATACTTTTACGTTCCCTCACAGTACTTCTATGTTCCCTCACAATACTTCTGTTCCCTCACAATACTTTTACGTTCCCTCACAGTACTTCTATGTTCCCTCACAATACTTCTGTTCCCTCACAACACTTTTACGTTCCCTCACAGTACTTCTATGTTCCCTCACAATACTTCTGTTCCCTCACAATACTTTTACGTTCCCTCACAGTACTTCTATGTTCCCTCACAATACTTCTGTTCGCTCACAATAATTTTACGTTCCCTCACAGTACTTCTGTGTTCCCTCACAATACTTCTGTTCCCTCACAATACTTTTACGTTCCCTCACAGTACTTCTATGTTCCCTCATAATACTTCTGTTCCCTCACAATACTTTTACGTTGCCTCACAGTACTTCTATGTTCCCTCGCAATACTTTTACGTTCCCTCACAGTACTTCTATGTTCCCTCACAATACTTCTGTTCCCTCACAATACTTCTGTTCCCTCACAATACTTTTACGTTCCCTCAGAGTACTTCTATGTTCCCTCACAATACTTTTACGTTCCCTCACAGTACTTCTATGTTCCCTCACAATACTTTTACGTTCCCTCACAGTACTTCTATGGTCCCTCACAATACTTCTTTTCCCTCACAGTACTTCTGTTCCCTCACAATACTTTTACATTCCCTCACAGTACTTCTATGTTCCCTCACAACACTTCTATGTTCCCTCACAACACTTCTATGTTCCCTCACAATACTTCTATGTTCCCTCACACCATTTCTATGTTCCCTCACAACACTTCTATGTTCCCTCACAATACTTTTACGTTCCCTCACAACACTTCTATGTTCCCTCACAATACTTTTACATTCCCTCACAATACTTCTGTTCCCTCACAATACTTTTACGTTCCCTCAGAGTACTTCTATGTTCCCTCACAATACTTTTACGTTCCCTCACAGTACTTCTATGTTCCCTCACAATACTTTTACATTCCCTCACAGTACTTCTATGTTCCCTCACAATACTTTTACGTTCCCTCACAGTACTTCTATGTTCCCTCACAATACTTCTGTTCCCTCACAATACTTTTACGTTCCTTCACAGTACTTCTATGTTCCCTCACAATACTTTTACGTTCCCTCACAGTACTTCTGTTCCCTCACAATACTTTTACATTCCCTCACAGTACTTCTATGTTACCTCACAATACTTTTACGTTCCCTCACAGTACTTCTATGTTCCCTCACAATACTTCTGTTCCCTCACAATACTTTTACGTTCCCTCACAGTACTTCTATGTTCCCTCACAATACTTCTGTTCCCTCACAATACTTTTACGTTCCCTCACAGTACTTCTATGTTCCCTCACAATACTTCTGTTCCCTCACAATACTTTTACGTTCCCTCACAGTACTTCTATGTTCCCTCACAATACTTCTATGTTCCCTCACACCATTTCTATGTTCCCTCACAACACTTCTATGTTCCCTCACAATACTTTTACGTTCCCTCACAACACTTCTATGTTCCCTCACAATACTTTTACATTCCCTCACAATACTTCTGTTCCCTCACAATACTTTTACGTTCCCTCAGAGTACTTCTATGTTCCCTCACAATACTTTTACGTTCCCTCACAGTACTTCTATGTTCCCTCACAATACTTTTACATTCCCTCACAGTACTTCTATGTTCCCTCACAATACTTTTACGTTCCCTCACAGTACTTCTATGTTCCCTCACAATACTTCTGTTCCCTCACAATACTTTTACGTTCCTTCACAGTACTTCTATGTTCCCTCACAATACTTTTACGTTCCCTCACAGTACTTCTGTTCCCTCACAATACTTTTACATTCCCTCACAGTACTTCTATGTTACCTCACAATACTTTTACGTTCCCTCACAGTACTTCTATGTTCCCTCACAATACTTCTGTTCCCTCACAATACTTTTACGTTCCCTCACAGTACTTCTATGTTCCCTCACAATACTTCTGTTCCCTCACAATACTTTTACGTTCCCTCACAGTACTTCTATGTTCCCTCACAATACTTCTGTTCCCTCACAATACTTTTACGTTCCCTCACAGTACTTCTATGTTCCCTCACAATACTTCTGTTCGCTCACAATAATTTTACGTTCCCTCACAGTACTTCTATATTCCCTCACAATACTTCTGTTCCCTCACAATACTTTTACGTTCCCTCACAGTACTTCTATGTTCCCTCATAATACTTCTGTTCCCTCACAATACTTTTACGTTGCCTCACAGTACTTCTATGTTCCCTCGCAATACTTTTACGTTCCCTCACAGTACTTCTGTGTTCCCTCACAATACTTCTGTTCCCTCACAATACTTCTGTTCCCTCACAATACTTTTACGTTCCCTCAGAGTACTTCTATGTTCCCTCACAATACTTTTACGTTCCCTCACAGTACTTCTATGTTCCCTCACAATACTTTTACGTTCCCTCACAGTACTTCTATGTTCCCTCACAATACTTCTGTTCGCTCACAATACTTTTACGTTCCCTCACAGTACTTCTATGTTCCCTCACAATACTTTTACGTTCCCTCACAGTACTTCTGTTCCCTCACAATACTTTTACATTCCCTCACAGTACTTCTATGTTACCTCACAATACTTTTACGTTCCCTCACAGTACTTCTATGTTCCCTCACAATACTTCTGTTCCCTCACAATACTTTTACGTTCCCTCACAGTACTTCTATGTTCCCTCACAATACTTCTGTTCCCTCACAATACTTTTACATTCCCTCACAGTACTTCTATGTTCCCTCACAATACTTCTGTTCCCTCACAATACTTTTACGTTCCCTCACAGTACTTCTATGTTCCCTCACAATACTTCTGTTCGCTCACAATAATTTTACGTTCCCTCACAGTACTTCTATGTTCCCTCACAATACTTCTGTTCCCTCACAATACTTTTACGTTCCCTCACAGTACTTCTATGTTCCCTCATAATACTTCTGTTCCCTCACAATACTTTTACGTTGCCTCACAGTACTTCTATGTTCCCTCGCAATACTTTTACGTTCCCTCACAGTACTTCTATGTTCCCTCACAATACTTCTGTTCCCTCACAATACTTCTGTTCCCTCACAATACTTTTACGTTCCCTCAGAGTACTTCTATGTTCCCTCACAATACTTTTACCTTCCCTCACAGTACTTCTATGTTCCCTCACAATACTTTTACATTCCCTCACAGTACTTCTATGTTCCCTCACAATACTTTTACGTTCCCTCACAGTACTTCTATGTTCCCTCACAATACTTCTGTTCCCTCACAATACTTTTACGTTCCCTCACAGTACTTCTATGTTCCCTCACAATACTTTTACGTTCCCTCACAGTACTTCTGTTCCCTCACAATACTTTTACATTCCCTCACAGTACTTCTATGTTCCCTCACAATACTTTTACGTTCCCTCACAGTACTTCTATGTTCCCTCACAATACTTCTGTTCCCTCACAATACTTTTACGTTCCCTCACAGTACTTCTATGTTCCCTCACAATACTTCTGTTCCCTCACAATACTTTTACGTTCCCTCACAGTACTTCTATGTTCCCTCACAATACTTCTGTTCCCTCACAATACTTTTACGTTCCCTCACAGTACTTCTATGTTCCCTCACAATACTTCTGTTCCCTCACAATACTTTTACGTTCCCTCACAGTACTTCTATGTTCCCTCACAATACTTTTACGTTCCCTCTCAGTACTTCTATGTTCCCTCACAATACTTCTGTTCCCTCACAATACTTCTGTTCCCTCACAATACTTTTACGTTCACTCACAGTACTTCTATGTTCCCTCACAATACTTTTACGTTCCCTCACAGTACTTCTGTTCCCTCACAATACTTTTACATTCCCTCACAGTACTTCTATGTTCCCTCACAATACGTTTACGTTCCCTCACAGTACTTCTATGTTCCCTCACAACACTTCTGTTCCCACACAATACTTTTACGTTCCCTCACAGTACTTCTATCTTTCCTCATAATACTTCTGTTCCTTCACAATACTTTTACGTTGCCTCACAGTACTTCTATGTTCCCTCACAGTACTTCTATGTTCCCTCACAATACTTTTACGTTCCCTCACAGTACTTCTATGTTCCCTCACAATACTTCTGTTCCCTCACAATACTTTTACGTTCCCTCACAGTACTTCTATGTTCCCTCACAATACTTCTGTTCACTCACAATACTTTTACGTTCCCTCACAGTACTTCTATGTTCCCTCACAATACTTTTACGTTCCCTCACAGTACTTCTATGTTCCCTCACAATACTTCTGTTCCCTCACAATACTTTTACGTTCCCTCACAGTACTTCTATGTTCCCTCACAACACTTTTATGTTCCCTCACAACACTTCTATGTTCCCTCACAATACTTCTATGTTCCCTCACACCATTTCTATGTTCCCTCACAACACTTCTATGTTCCCTCACAACACTTCTATGTTCCCTCACAATACTTTTACATTCTCTCACAATACTTCTGTTCCCTCACAATACTTTTACGTTCCCTCACAGTACTTCTATGTTCCCTCACAACACTTTTATGTTCCCTCACAACACTTCTATGTTCCCTCACAATACTTCTATGTTCCCTCACACCATTTCTATGTTCCCTCAAAATACTTTTACGTTCCCTCACAGTACTTCTATGTTCCCTCACAATACTTTTACATTCCCTCACAGTACTTCTATGTTCCCTCACAATACTTTTACGTTCCCTCACAGTACTTCTGTCCCCTCACAATACTTTTACATTCCCTCACAGTACTTCTATGTTCCCTCACAATACGTTTACGTTCCCTCACAGTACTTCTATGTTCCCTCACAATACGTTTACGTTCCCTCACAATACTTTTACGTTCCCTCACAGTACTTCTATAATTCCTCACAATACTTCTGTTCCTTCACAATACTTTTACGTTCCCTCACAGTACTTCTATGTTCCCTCACAGTACTTCTATGTTCCCTCACAATACTTTTACGTTCCCTCACAGTACTTCTATGTTCCCTCACAATACTTCTGTTCCCTCACAATACTTTTACGTTCCCTCACAGTACTTCTATGTTCCCTCACAATACTTCTGTTCCCTCACAATACTTTTACGTTCCTCACAGTACTTCTATGTTCCCTCACAATACTTTTACGTTCCCTCACAGTACTTCTATGTTCCCTCACAATACTTCTGTTCCCTCACAATACTTTTACGTTCCCTCACAGTACTTCTATGTTCCCTCACAACACTTCTATGTTCCCTCACAACACTTCTATGTTCCCTCACAATACTTCTATGTTCCCTCACACCATTTCTATGTTCCCTCACAACACTTCTATGTTCCCTCACAATACTTTTACGTTCCCTCACAACACTTCTATGTTCCCTCACAATACTTCTGTTCCCTCACAATACTTTTACGTTCCCTCAGAGTACTTCTATGTTCCCTCACAATACTTTTACGTTCCCTCACAGTACTTCTATGTTCCCTCACAATACTTTTACATTCCCTCACAGTACTTCTATGTTCCCTCACAATACTTTTACGTTCCCTCACAGTACTTCTATGTTCCCTCACAATACTTCTGTTCCCTCACAATACTTTTACGTTCCCTCACAGTACTTCTATGTTCCCTCACAATACTTTTACGTTCCCTCACAGTACTTCTGTTCCCTCACAATACTTTTACATTCCCTCACAGTACTTCTATGTTCCCTCATAATACTTTTACGTTCCCTCACAGTACTTCTATGTTCCCTCACAATACTTCTGTTCCCTCACAATACTTTTACGTTCCCTCACAACACTTCTATGTTCCCTCACAATACTTTTACATTCTCTCACAATACTTCTGTTCCCTCACAATACTTTTACGTTCCCTCACAGTACTTATATGTTCCCTCACAATACTTTTACGTTCCCTCAGAGTACTTCTATGTTCCCTCAAAATACTTTTACGTTCCCTCACAGTACTTCTATGTTCGCTCACAATACTTTTACATTCCCTCACAGTACTTCTATGTTCCCTCACAATACTTTTACGTTCCCTCACAGTACTTCTGTCCCCTCACAATACTTTTACATTCCCTCACAGTACTTCTATGTTCCCTCACAATACGTTTACGTTCCCTCACAGTACTTCTATGTTCCCTCACAATACGTTTACGTTCCCTCACAATACTTTTACGTTCCCTCACAGTACTTCTATA
Source organism: Lycodopsis pacificus (assembly GCA_028022725.1). Lineage (NCBI taxonomy): Eukaryota > Metazoa > Chordata > Actinopteri > Perciformes > Zoarcidae > Lycodopsis > Lycodopsis pacificus. The sequence continues at coordinate 30,452,616 of CM051694.1, forward strand.
ATTCCTCACAATACTTCTGTTCCTTCACAATACTTTTACGTTCCCTCACAGTACTTCTATGTTCCCTCACAGTACTTCTATGTTCCCTCACAATACTTTTACGTTCCCTCACAACACTTCTATGTTCCCTCACAATACTTTTACATTCTCTCACAATACTTCTGTTCCCTCACAATACTTTTACGTTCCCTCAGAGTACTTCTATGTTCCCTCAAAATACTTTTACGTTCCCTCACAGTACTTCTATGTTCGCTCACAATACTTTTACATTCCCTCACAGTACTTCTATGTTCCCTCACAATACTTTTACGTTCCCTCACAGTACTTCTGTCCCCTCACAATACTTTTACATTCCCTCACAGTACTTCTATGTTCCCTCACAATACGTTTACGTTCCCTCACAGTACTTCTATGTTCCCTCACAATACGTTTACGTTCCCTCACAATACTTTTACGTTCCCTCACAGTACTTCTATAATTCCTCACAATACTTCTGTTCCTTCACAATACTTTTACGTTCCCTCACAGTACTTCTATGTTCCCTCACAGTACTTCTATGTTCCCTCACAATACTTTTACGTTCCCTCACAGTACTTCTATGTTCCCTCACAATACTTCTGTTCCCTCACAATACTTTTACGTTCCCTCACAGTACTTCTATGTTCCCTCACAATACTTCTGTTCCCTCACAATACTTTTACGTTCCTCACAGTACTTCTATGTTCCCTCACAATACTTTTACGTTCCCTCACAGTTCTTCTATGTTCCCTCACAATACTTCTGTTCCCTCACAATACTTTTACGTTCCCTCACAGTACTTCTATGTTCCCTCACAACACTTCTATGTTCCCTCACAACACTTCTATGTTCCCTCACAATACTTCTATGTTCCCTCACACCATTTCTATGTTCCCTCACAACACTTCTATGTTCCCTCACAATACTTTTACATTCCCTCACAATACTTCTGTTCCCTCACAATACTTTTACGTTCCCTCAGAGTACTTCTATGTTCCCTCACAATACTTTTACGTTCCCTCACAGTACTTCTATGTTCCCTCACAATACTTTTACATTCCCTCACAGTACTTCTATGTTCCCTCACAATACTTTTACGTTCCCTCACAGTACTTCTATGTTCCCTCACAATACTTCTGTTCCCTCACAATACTTTTACGTTCCCTCACAGTACTTCTATGTTCCCTCACAATACTTTTACGTTCCCTCACAGTACTTCTGTTCCCTCACAATACTTTTACATTCCCTCACAGTACTTCTATGTTCCCTCACAATACTTTTACGTTCCCTCACAGTACTTCTATGTTCCCTCACAATACTTCTGTTCCCTCACAATACTTTTACGTTCCCTCACAGTACTTCTATGTTCCCTCACAATACTTCTGTTCCCTCACAATACTTCTGTTCCCTCACAATACTTTTACGTTCCCTCACAGTACTTCTATGTTCCCTCACAATACTTCTGTTCCCTCACAATACTTCTGTTCCCTCACAATACTTTTACGTTCCCTCACAGTACTTCTATGTTCCCTCACAATACTTCTGTTCCCTCACAATACTTTTACGTTCCCTCACAGTACTTCTATGTTCCCTCACAATACTTTTACGTTCCCTCACAGTACTTCTATCTTCCATCACAATACTTCTGTTCCCTCACAATACTTCTGTTCCCTCACAATACTTTTACGTTCCCTCACAGTACTTCTATGTTCCCTCACAATACTTTTACGTTCCCTCACAGTACTTCTGTTCCCTCACAATACTTTTACATTCCCTCACAGTACTTCTATGTTCCCTCACAATACGTTTACGTTCCCTCACAGTACTTCTATGTTCCCTCACAATACTTCTGTTCCCACACAATACTTTTACGTTCCCTCACAGTACTTCTATGTTTCCTCACAATACTTCTGTTCCTTCACAATACTTTTACGTTCCCTCACAGTACTTCTATGTTCCCTCACAGTACTTCTATGTTCCCTCACAATACTTTTACGTTCCCTCACAGTACTTCTATGTTCCCTCACAATACTTCTGTTCCCTCACAATACTTTTACGTTCCCTCACAGTACTTCTATGTTCCCTCACAATACTTCTGTTCCCTCACAATACTTTTACGTTCCCTCACAGTACTTCTATGTTCCCTCACAATACTTTTACGTTCCCTCACAGTACTTCTATGTTCCCTCACAATACTTCTGTTCCCTCACAATATTTCTGTTCCCTCACAATACTTTTACGTTCCCTCACAGTACTTCTATGTTCCCTCACAACACTTCTATGTTCCCTCACAACACTTCTATGTTCCCTCACAATACTTCTATGTTCCCTCACACCATTTCTATGTTCCCTCACAACACTTCTATGTTCCCTCACAATACTTTTACGTTCCCTCACAACACTTCTATGTTCCCTCACAATACTTTTACATTCCCTCACAATACTTCTATGTTCCCTCAGAGTACTTCTATGTTCCCTCACAATACTTTTACGTTCCCTCACAGTACTTCTATGTTCCCTCACAATACTTTTACCTTCCCTCAGAGTACTTCTATGTTCCCTCACAATACTTTTACGTTCCCTCACAGTACTTCTATGTTCCCTCACAATACTTCTGTTCCCTCACAATACTTTTACGTTCCCTCACAGTACTTCTATGTTCCCTCACAATACTTTTACGTTCCCTCACAGTACTTCTGTTCCCTCACAATACTTTTACATTCCCTCACAGTACTTCTATGTTCCCTCACAATACTTTTACGTTCCCTCACAGTACTTCTATGTTCCCTCACAATACTTCTGTTCCCTCACAATACTTTTACGTTCCCTCACAGTACTTCTATGTTCCCTCACAATACTTTTACGTTCCCTCACAGTACTTCTATGTTCCCTCACAATACTTCTGTTCCCTCACAATACTTTTACGTTCCCTCACAGTACTTCTATGTTCCCTCACAATACTTCTGTTCCCTCACAATACTTTTACGTTCCCTCACAGTACTTCTATGTTCCCTCACAATACTTCTGTTCCCTCACAATACTTTTACGTTCCCTCACAGTACTTCTATGTTCCCTCTCAATACTTTTACGTTCCCTCACAGTACTTCTATGTTCCCTCACAATACTTCTGTTCCCTCACAATACTTTTACGTTCCCTCACAGTACTTCTATGTTCCCTCACAATACTTCTGTTCCCTCACAATACTTTTACGTTCCCTCACAGTACTTCTATGTTCCCTCACAATACTTCTGTTCCCTCACAATACTTTTACGTTCCCTCACAGTACTTCTATGTTCCCTCACAATACTTCTGTTCCCTCACAATACTTTTATGTTCCCTCACAGTACTTCTATGTTCCCTCACAATACTTTTACGTTCCCTCACAGTACTTCTATGTTCCCTCACAATACTTCTGTTCCCTCACAATACTTTTACGTTCCCTCACATTACTTCTATGTTCCCTCACAATACTTCTGTTCCCTCACAATACTTTTACGTTCCCTCACAGTACTTCTATGTTCCCTCACAATACTTCTGTTCCTTCACAATACTTTTACGTTCCCTCACAGTACTTCTATGTTCCCTCACATTACTTCTGTTCCCTCACAATACTTTTACGTTCCCTCACAGTACTTCTATGTTCCCTCACAATACTTTTACGTTCCCTCACAGTACTTCTATGTTCCCTTACAATACTTCTGTTCCCTCACAATACTTCTGTTCCCTCACAATACTTTTACATTCCCTCACAGTACTTCTATGTTCCCTCACAACACTTCTATGTTCCCTCACAACACTTCTATGTTCCCTCACAATACTTCTATGTTCCCTCACACCATTT
>CM051694.1:30461475-30463975 GCA_028022725.1 Lycodopsis pacificus
CTTGTCATTTATGTAGAGGCAGAGCCCGCCCCCTTTGCTTTTCCCTGACAGCTCGCTTCTGTCAGAGCGGATGTGTGAGAACCTCTCTATTCCAACACAGCAGTCAGTGAAGAGCATGATGCAGGACTCACGGTACTCAGAGCATCCCCTTGTCAGGGGTCGGAGTTCGTCCATCTTGTTCCTCAGCGACCTTACGTTACTCAGAATCATAGATGGCAGGGCGGTCGATTGCCTCTTCCCCGTAGCCGTTGTCGTACGCCTCCTCTCCGGCCTCTTTTCTGCAATCGCCGCCGACGTGGAGCTCGAATGTGTTCCGGCACGTTTTTGAGGAGCGATCCGAAAGGAGCTGCTGTGAGCTTGTCGCCACAGTGGCGTAGAGACCAGAGCGCTTCCTTCGTGGAAGATGGCGCCTGGTTGCTACTTGCCCATGCCGGTGTAGCCTTGCAGGTGGTGAAAAGTTCACAAAGGAGCACCAGAAAAAATCCCAAAACACACGCCATCATATAGTCCTTCGTCTTGATCATACAGATTGAACACCGGGCAAACCGATGGTTCACAAAAAGCCAAACAACAAACAAATGGCAGCACAGGTACGTGCACAGGTACGTGCACGTGTATCCGTGTCGCCTGCAGCGCAGCGTCACCAGCTTCCGGTGCAGGAAACGGGCCTGACGGTCGACGGCAACAGAATAACAGAAGAAGCTGTTTGGCAGAGAAGATTTGGCAAATCTTTCATAGGAGCAGCCCACACACCAGCTGTGCTGCTCATCCTACGAATGCAGGTTCCTGATGAACGTGTGACCGTTTGAAGGTAAATAAACAGGCTTTCCAACGTATCACATTCACTACCAAGAAGCATCGTTACAACAGAGAAATCATCCACCAAACACTCGTTCAGAACTTTTAGTTGGATGTTTATATATATTTATATTTATAACTTTATTTAAGTTGCTCAGTAACACGTCTCATGTCGTCCTTTAGAGCCACCACGCACAGCGACCTGGTGCTGAGAGCAGTGCATGCTGGGATACCGTACAGAGTCATCCACAACGCCTCCGTCATGAACGCAGTGGGCTGCTGTGGGCTGCAGGTACTGAGCGCCTCACCATGTGACCCTGAGCGCTGGCTCACAGGCACAAAGGAACCTTTGATTTATCACGCTGTCTTCAAATGATCCACGTTCACAAAACATTCTAATGCAACAACTTCAGATGTTTTTGCTTACCTGATGAATTGATTACCTGATTGACTATTTCTGTAAACCTTTAACTGTTTTACTAGTTTAACTAATAAAACACATTAAACGTGTTCTGCTTCTCAAATCTGATGAAATTATGATTTATTTTGTCATAAATAAAAATCAACTGAATGTTTTATATTGAATAAATTAATCACTCTGGTTTGTTTTCACATCCAGACTTTCTTTAGTGTCGAACTCCAGAAAGAAATGAATAGAATCAAATAAAAATATAATAAATAAGTAACGAATGTTTAAAAGAAACAGAAAATAATCAGTTTCAAAATAAATCTGAACACATCTTTAAGAACAATGAATCAGTCGATAAAATGTTTGATGATCAGATAATCTGTAAACATTAAATGAAGACTCATCAGGATGAGTTTGTTTTCTCATGAATGTGATGTGTTTATGTTGATGAATAAATGAATAAATACATAAAGGACAGAAACACTTTAAACATCGTGCAACAAAAGAAGTAAAAGTTCTTTAAAGGGTCAAACTTTAACGTTCCTCACACTGCGAACATATCACTCCTACGATCCGTTGAATATTGTGTGAGCGATGAAGACTGAACAAGGGGGGGTGGGGCGGTCCTTTGTGGTGTGGTTCCAGTGAGGCAGTCTGCCTGTGAGTCAGGACTGTGGGCCCACCTGCTGCCGGAGCTCATCAATAACTGAGCTGTCAGAGTAGCCAATCAGAGAGCAGGACCCAGCTGTCCTTGCTCACTCGTTAGCATTGTTAATATGCTAATGAGGGGCGGGGTATGCAAATTAGCTCTCTGCTCCCTCCACTGGGAGTCACTGCCATCAGCCCCCCCACCCCATAATGTTTGTCACATGACATGAACAAGTTTGATTATTGAACAGAAAGTATTGATTGAAGAGGTTTAAACTGTGTGTGTGTGTGTGTGTGTCAGCTGTATAACTTTGGGGAGACGGTGTCGTTGGTGTTTTGGACGGAGACGTGGAGACCAGAGAGCTTCTACGACAAAATCTGTAAAAACAGAACAGCTGGACTTCACACACTCTGTCTGCTGGGTGAGACACACACACACACACACACTAAACATTTTGATCAATATCTGACGTCACAATATCGACCTGATAACTGTGGTCGTGGTGCGTTCAGGGACCAAAGGTCCTCTAGTCTCATCCTGCTAGTTAAGGTGGACTGGCTATATTAAGGTGGACCGGTGAGATTAGATGTCCTGAGCTCGCTGAATCAGAACCTGGAGCAGCTGGACGGTGCGTTCAGGGGTCT
>CM051694.1:30468975-30508975 GCA_028022725.1 Lycodopsis pacificus
ACACACGTCTGTTCACTACAGCTGCATCAACCTACAGACACACGTCTGTTCACTACAGCTGCATCAACCTACAGACACATGTCTGTTCACTACAGCTGCATCAACCTACAGACACACGTCTGTTCACTACAGCTGCTTCAACCTACAGACACACGTCTGTTCACTACAGCTGCATCAACCTACAGACACACGTCTGTTCACTACAGCTGCATCAACCTACAGACACACGTCTGTTCACTACAGCTGCTTCAACCTACAGACACACGTCTGTTCACTACAGCTGCATCAACCTAGATAGTTGAACACACCGACATCAACAGGAAGTTTCTGAGTCATGTCTGGTTTCAGGACTCATGCAGCATAGTGAACATTATCATTGTGTCATGAACTAAGACTCAGGTGTGAGGTCACCTGACTCCGATGAGGAGGGCGATCAGCATGGAGCAGATCGGGTCGGCGATCATCAGGTCGTATTTCTGCATCAGAAGAGCCGAGATGATCACACCAACACTTCCAAGAGTGTCAGCGATGATGTGCAGCAGGACGCCTGCAACACACACATTTAGATTATATACACAGGTTTATAGTTAGGACTGGATCAGGTTTATAGTTAGGACTGGTTCAGGTTTATAGTTAGGACTGGTTCAGGTTTCTAGTTAGGGCTGGTTCAGGTTTATAGTTAGGACTGGATCAGGTTTATAGTTAGGACTGGATCAGGTTTATAGTTAGGACTGGATCAGGTTTACAGTTAGAGCTGGTTCAGGTTTACAGTTAGGGCTGGTTCAGGTCTATAGTTAGGGCTGGTTCAGGTCTATAGTTAGGGCTGGTTCAGGTCTATAGTTAGGGCTGGTTCAGGTCTATAGTTAGTGCTGGTTCAGGTTTACAGTTAGTGCTGGTTCAGGTTTATAGTTAGGCCTGGTTCAGGCTCATATGTATGATTGATATCATATAGATTGACTTTGTTGTCATTATGTCTGTTACTCTGTTGTGATGTGAGGGTCAGAGGTTGTTGAGCCTTTTGAGAGAAATCTGTGATTTGTGTTATTGTGTTGTACAAATAAAATTGAATGAAAATGATTTTAATGGTTTTTTTAGGTGACCTTAAGACAAACTGTCAACTTTTCATTGTTTAAACTTCATGACAGTCATTTTTCAGACACTTTAGTTGTCTGAAAGTTTAGTTTAGTTCAGTGACTTTATTGTGAAAAAGCTAAATATGTAGAACCATGGTTCTCTGCTGCTGGCTGTGTGGTGGCGCCCCCCAGTGGGCAATGCTGCTCACAATAGGTGCTAATGTTTCAGCTCCTCAGCTGCGACTGTAGATTATTGGAACATCATATGCGTGTTCGTGATGATGAGGAAACATATATTTAGTGTTCATCACGTCACAAACTCACGTCTCATTGTTGTGGACACATGAATATGTGTTTTATGTATTCGTCATGTTACAAAGTGACCGAACCGTCTGACTGACGCTCTTTGTCTCGTCCTGCTAGAACATAACGTCATGGATCCTTCAGTGAGTTCCTGGTTGTTAATGTGATCAGCGCTCACCCTGAAGGATCTGTTTACTGGCTCCTTTACCCGGCGTGTGCAGCTCGTCTGCAACAACAAACACAGCAGAGTCACTTCAAGGAACATATTGATGATGAGACAAGACAAAAGAACACAAGTCCGTTCTGTCTTCTCTACCAGAGAAAAACGTGTTTCAGACTCACCGTGACAGTGTGACTCATCATGGCCGTGTCCTCCATGACTGTGTCCGTGTCCTCCGTGTCCTCCATGTTCATCACGACTGTGTCCGTGTCCTCCATGTTCATCACGACTGTGTCCGTGTCCTCCATGTTCATCACGACTGTGTCCGTGTCCTCCATGTTCATCACGACTGTGTCCGTGTCCTCCGTGTTTGTTCTGGTGGTCGTGATTCACACTGCCGTTAAACAGAGAGTGGCTGTGACCGTGACCTGAGAGACAGACCGGTTAGAGACATGAGGTTCTAGTGAAGAGCAGAGGGGTTCTAGTGAAGAGCAGAGGGGTTCTAGTGAAGAGCAGAGGGGTTCTAGCGAAGAGCAGAGGGGTTATACATGACTGCAGTGCGGTTTCACAGAGCTTGGTTCTACTCAGTGATGTTCTGGAGGTTCTCCAGGTATTACCTTCCTCTCCATGTGAATGTCCGTGGCCTCCATGATGGAAAACAAAGATCCCGACCAGGTTGACGAGCAGACCGGCGACCGAGACCGGAAGCAGACGGTCATGATGAACTTCAGGAGGCTCCAGAGCTCTCTGACAGACAGACAGACCGCTTCATATCGGAGACAGCAGCTGTGTGTGTGTGTGTGTGTGTGTGTGTGTGTGTGTGTGTCTACCTCGACTCCTTCAGAGAAGATGAAGAAGGCTGTAAAGATGAGGAAGAGTCCGTTTACGAAGCCGGCCAGAACTTCTGCTCTGACATAACTGAAACACACAGGGACTAGTCACTGAACAATACATCACCTCTGGCCAAGTCAGCACTAGACTGTAGCGCTGCTGCTGCCGCTGCCGCCGCTGCTGCCGCTACCGCCGCTGCCGCCGCTACACTGCTGCCGCCGCTACACTGCTGCCGCCGCTACCGCCGCTGCCGCCGCCGCTGCCGCCGCTACCGCCGCTGCCGCCGCCGCCGCCGCTACACTGCTGCCGCTACCGCCGCCGCCGCCGCTACACTGCTGCCGCTACCGCCGCCGCCGCCGCTACACTGCTGCCGCTACCGCCGCCGCCGCCGCTACACTGCTGCCGCTACCGCCGCCGCCGCCGCTACACTGCTGCCGCTACACTGCTGCCGCCGCCGCTACACTGCTGCCGCTACCGCCGCCGCCGCTACACTGCTGCCGCTACCGCCGCCGCCGCCGCTACACTGCTGCCGCTACGGCCGCCGCGGCCGCCGCTGCCGCTACACTGCTGCCGCCGCGGCCGCCGCTGCCGCTACACTGCTGCCGCCGCGGCCGCTACACTGCTGCCGCCGCGGCCGCTACACTGCTGCCGCCGCGGCCGCTACACTGCTGCCGCCGCGGCCGCTACACTGCTGCCGCCGCGGCCGCTACACTGCTGCCGCCGCGGCCGCTACACTGCTGCCGCCGCGGCCGCTACACTGCTGCCGCCGCGGCCGCTACACTGCTGCCGCCGCGGCCGCTACACTGCTGCCGCCGCGGCCGCTACACTGCTGCCGCGGCCGCCGCGGCCGCGGCCGCCGCGGCCGCGGCGGCAGCAGTGTAGCGTTTTTTTTTCTACTTAGTTCATTTAATTTAATACGATTCTATTCAGTGTATGTACTTTGCATTTTATTACTTTGTTTTCTTAAATGTAATAGGTCCTGTTCTGTTATTTTATTACATTGTATATATTGTGCATTTTCCCTGTTTGCTGCTGCCACAGACACATTTCCCCTTGGGGAAGAATAAAGTACACTTCTATTCTATTCTAGTCAGACCTGACTAACAGAGCACTGAGCGATCATCACTGTCAGACCTGACTAAGAGCACTGAGCGATCATCACTGTCAGACCTGACTAACAGAGCACTGAGCGATCAGTGATCATCACAGACTGACCTGACTAACAGAGCACTGAGGGATCAGTGATCATCACTGTCAGACCTGACTAACAGAGCACTGAGCGATCAGTGATCATCACTGTCAGACCTGACTAACAGAGCACTGAGCGATCAGTGATCATTACTGTCAGACCTGACTAACAGAGCAATGAGCGATCATCACTGTCAGACCTGACTAACAGAGCACTGAGCGATCAGTGATCATCACTGTCAGACCTGACTAACAGAGCAATGAGCGATCATCACAGTCAGACCTGACTAACAGAGCACTGAGGGATCATCACAGTCAGACCTGACTAACAGAGCACTGAGTGATCATCACAGTCAGACATGACTAACAGAGCACTGAGCGATCAGTGATCATCACAGTCAGACCTGACTAACAGAGCACTGAGTCATGATCTCACCCGTAGGAGAAGCTGTCGTTGGATCTCCACCTGGAGATGACGGAGGCTGCCAGACCTGCCAGCAGAGCGGTGCAGTCAAAGAACATGTGGAAGGAGTCTGAGATCAAACCTAAACTGAAGAGGAAACACGCATCAAATACGAAGGCTGCTCAATCACTCGCCATCATCACAAAATAGAGTGATGATGGTCTCTATGAAGGCGGATTAAGACACCTAAACATCACCTACAAACATATATATATATATATATATATATATATATATATATATATATATATATATATATATATATATATATATATATATAAACATATATATAAACATATATATATAAACATATATATATAAACATATATATATAAACATATATATACATATATACACATACATACATATATATATATATATAAACACATACATACATACATACATACATATATAGAGTTATGTTTTACATTTAAACTTTCAATGTCTCGGCTCAGCCTATCACCATGGTAACTGTACACATCAAAGATGGCGACCGCTGAAGAGAACGAAACAAGTTTCACTGAAACTAACCAAAGATCAAATCTGAACATACATTAGTGCTGCTGATCGGTCATTAATTAACATATCAGGCCTCCTCACACACACACACACACACATGCGCGCACACAGAGACACTCTCACACTACACTCTCTCACGCGCGCACACACACACTAAGACATACGTGGCACATCCTGAGCTGAACAAACACACCGATGCTAACATGCTAACCGTGTTAGCTCACCTGTTGCTCCAGATTCCGTACGAGAGCTCCACGAAGGCGAAGGACAGGTTGAGACAGAGGAAGAAGAAGAGATTCCGGGACGTTTTGTCTGCGAGGATCGACCTGGAGACACGAGACGAGCTCCATCACACAGAGACCCGAGACTAACCCGGGACAGACCAGAGACTAACCCGGGACAGACCAGAGACTAACCCGGGACAGCCCAGAGACTAACCCGGGACAGACCAGAGACTAACCCGGGACAGACCAGAGACTAACCCGGGACAGACCAGAGACTAACCCGGGTTACCCGCTGCTGACGGTCACAAACACACATAGTAACAACTGACAGACATATAGTATATATATGTATATTCATAAAGACTCAGGCTAGCCGGTTAGCATCAAGGTACAGCAGCTCAGAGTCAGCTGTTAGCTCCGTCAGCACCATCGACATGTGTGTTTACCTGAACCATCCTGAGAGCTTCAGCAGCAGGTTGAACTTGGCGGGTTTGTACTCGTCGTCTTTAACAGATAAAGGTAACATCTTCTCACCTTTAACACTCACACACACTCACAGGACACTTAGCCGCGGGATGCTAGCTGAGAACTTCCGCTCTGCTCGCGTTTCACAATAAAAGCGTTTCACAGCGCACCAGTTACACGACAGTGAATGAACTACAACAATACTACTACTAATACAACTACAACTACGACTCATAAAAGTACTACTACAACGACTACTAATAAAAGTACGACTACAACTACTACAAATAAAAGTACTACTACAACTACTACTAATAAAACTACTACTACTACTAATACAACTACCACTACTAATAAAACTACTACTACAACTACTAATAATAAAACTACTACTACTACTAATAATAATAAAACTACTACTACGAATAATACAACTACAACTACTACTAATAAAAGTACTACTACTAATAAAACTACTTCTACTACAACTACCACTACTACTACGAATAAAAGTACTACTACAACTACCAATAATAAAACTACTACTACTACTAATAATAATAAAACTGCTACTACTAATAATAATAATAAAACTACTACTACTACTAATACAACTAATAATAATAATAAAACTACTACTAATACTAATAAAACTACTACTACTACTAATGAAACTACTACTACTACGAATAAAACTACTACTACTAGTACTAATAAAACTACTACTACAACTACTGCTAATAAAACTACAACTACTACTAATAAAACTACTACTACAACTACTGCAAATACAACTACAACTACTACTACTAATAAAACTACCACTATTACTCATAATAAAACTACTAATACAACTACTACTACTATTAGTACTTATACTATTACTACCACTACTACTACTACAAATACTACTGTTTGTACCACCAGTATTAGGGGTGTAACGATACGCATGACGAACCAAATACTTTGAATAAAAAAAATAAAAAATAAAAAATGTAAAACCTTTATTTAACCAGGTAGTCCATTGAGATGAAAAATCTCTTTTGCAAGATGTAACAATACAAGATGTGAGTAACAATACAATATGTAAATAACAATACAAGATGTAAGCAACAATACAAGATGTAAATAACAATACAAGATGTGAGCAACAATACAAGATGTAAGCAACAATACAATATGTAAATAACAATACAAGATGTAAATAACAATACAAGATGTGAGTAACAATACAATATGTAAGCAACAATACAATATGTAAATAACAATACAAGATGTAAATAACAATACAAGATGTAAGCAACAATACAAGATGTAAATAACAATACAAGATGTAAATAACAATACAAGATGTAAGCAACAATACAAGATGTAAATAACAATACAAGATGTAAGTAACAATACAAGATGTAAGTAACAATACAATATGTAAATAACAACACAAGATGTAAGTAACAATACAAGATGTAAATAACAATACAAGATGTAAATAACAATACAAGATGTGAGTAACAATACAAGATGTGAGTAACAATACAATATGTAAATAACAATACAAGATGTAAGCAACAATACAAGATGTAAATAACAATACAAGATGTAAATAACAATACAAGATGTAAATAACAATACAAGATGTAAGCAACAATACAAGATGTAAGTAACAATACAAGATGTAAATAACAATACAAGATGTAAGTAACAATACAAGATGTAAATAACAATACAAGATGTAAGCAACAATACAAGATGTAAATAACAATACAAGATGTAAATAACAATACAAGATGTAAATAACAATACAAGATGTGAGTAACAATACAATATGTAAGCAACAATACAATATGTAAATAACAATACAAGATGTAAATAACAATACAAGATGTGAGCAACAATACAAGATGTGAGCAACAATACAAGATGTAAGTAACAATACAAGATGTAAATAACAATACAAGATGTAAATAACAATACAAGATGTGAGCAACAATACAAGATGTAAATAACAATACAAGATGTAAATAACAATACAAGATGTAAGCAACAATACAAGATGTAAATAACAATACAAGATGTAAATAACAATACAAGATGTAAGCAACAATACAAGATGTAAATAACAATACAAGATGTGAGCAACAATACAAGATGTGAGCAACAATACAAGATGTAAATAACAATACAAGATGTGAGCAACAATACAAGATGTAAGCAACAATACAAGATGTGAGCAACAATACAAGATGTAAGCAACAATACAAGATGTAAGCAACAATACAAGATGTGAGCAACAATACAAGATGTGAGCAACAATACAAGATGTGAGCAACAATACAAGATGTAAGCAACAATACAAGATGTAAGTAACAATACAAGATGTGAGCAACAATACAAGATGTGAGCAACAATACAAGATGTAAGTAACAATACAAGATGTAAATAACAATACAAGATGTAAATAACAATACAAGATGTGAGCAACAATACAAGATGTGAGCAACAATACAAGATGTGAGCAACAATACAAGATGTAAATAACAATACAAGATGTAAATAACAATACAAGATGTGAGCAACAATACAAGATGTATATAACAATACAAGATGTAAATAACAATACAAGATGTAAATAACAATACAAGATGTGAGTAACAATACAAGATGTGAGCAATACAAGATGTAAGCAACAATACAAGATGTAAATAACAATACAAGATGTAAATAACAATACAAGATGTAAATAACAATACAAGATGTGAGCAACAATACAAGATGTAAATAACAATACAAGATGTAAATAACAATACAAGATGTGAGCAACAATACAAGATGTCAATAACAATACAAGATGTAAATAACAATACAAGATGTAAGTAACAATACAAGATGTGAATAACAATACAAGATGTGAGCAACAATACAAGATGTAAATAACAATACAAGATGTAAATAACAATACAATATGTGAGCAACAATACAAGATGTAAGTAACAATAAAAGATGTAAGTAACAATACAAGATGTAAATAACAATACAAGATGTGAGTAACAATACAAGATGTGAGTAACAATACAATATGTAAATAACAATACAAGATGTAAATAACAATACAAGATGTAAGCAACAATACAAGATGTAAATAACAATACAAGATGTAAATAACAATACAAGATGTAAGTAACAATACAAGATGTAAGCAACAATACAAGATGTAAGCAACAATACAAGATGTAAATAACAATACAAGATGTGAGCAACAATACAAGATGTAAATAACAATACAAGATGTAAATAACAATACAAGATGTAAATAACAATACAAGATGTAAATAACAATACAAGATGTAAGTAACAATACAAGATGTAAGTAACAATACAAGATGTAAATAACAATACAAGATGTAAGTAACAATACAAGATGTGAGCAACAATACAAGATGTGAGCAACAATACAAGATGTAAATAACAATACAAGATGTAAATAACAATACAAGATGTAAGCAACAATACAAGATGTAAATAACAATACAAGATGTGAGTAACAATACAAGATGTGAGCAACAATACAAGATGTGAGCAACAATACAAGATGTAAGCAACAATACAAGATGTAAGTAACAATACAAGATGTAAGTAACAATACAAGATGTGAGCAACAATACAAGATGTAAGTAACAATACAAGATGTAAATAACAATACAAGATGTAAATAACAATACAAGATGTGAGCAACAACACAAGATGTAAATAACAATACAAGATGTAAATAACAATACAAGATGTGAGCAACAATACAAGATGTAAATAACAATACAAGATGTAAGTAACAATACAAGATGTGAGCAACAATACAAGATGTAAGCAACAATACAAGATGTAAATAACAATACAAGATGTAAATAACAATACAAGATGTAAATAACAATACAAGATGTGAGCAACAATACAAGATGTAAATAACAATCCAAGATGTAAATAACAATACAATATGTGAGCAACAATACAAGATGTAAGTAACAATAAAAGATGTAAGTAACAATACAAGATGTAAATAACAATACAAGATGTGAGTAACAATACAAGATGTGAGTAACAATACAATATGTAAATAACAATACAAGATGTAAATAACAATACAAGATGTAAGCAACAATACAAGATGTAAATAACAATACAAGATGTAAATAACAATACAAGATGTAAGTAACAATACAAGATGTAAGCAACAATACAAGATGTAAGCAACAATACAAGATGTAAGCAACAATACAAGATGTAAGCAACAATACAAGATGTAAGTAACAATGAGAATATACCAACAAAAATACCTGTAAGAGCCATTTTGTTGTTTTTGGTTATGTACAACCTCCCGCCACATGGGGCGGTAGTGGCGCTGTTAGTCAGGCCACAGGTAATATAATCAGTGGGGTCATTGGGCACAGGTGTTGCTCATAGGTGGAAGCACACAGTTTTTGACCGTGCACATGTAACAACGGCAAGTGTTGTGATTTATTGGTTAAATGGAGAAATGCATAACTGGAAGAGAAAGTCGTGAACTCTGATTATGTGAGGAATAAAATACCAATATTCGAACCTGGACTATGTTATTTATGACACGCGTCAGAACAAGCATTACAGCAACCTAGTGACTTTTTATTGGGAAGCAACGGTCACTAAAGTACCAATACAAGATGTGAGCAACAATACAAGATGTGAGCAACAATACTACATCACATGAAGGAGCAGTTTGTGTTTTTGATGCTTATGTGTTGCTGAGAAGACGCCCTAGAAGATGGTCACTCAGGTTTAGTTCCATCATTGTTCAAAGTCAAAGAATAACTTCATGATGTTAGTTGTAATGAATAAATATATTTTAAAATCAAGTACATTTCTCTGGCATTTTAGTTTTCTACTGAACCGAAACGTACCGAACCGTGGCTCCACTGTATCGAACCCAACCCAACCGGGAGCTTAGTGACCCGTTACTCCCCTAACCAGTGTACATAAAACTACACAACCCCTGAATGAATATCTTTCACACTTTCATAATAATCTTTACTTTATAATGAACTAATTTCTAAAGTATTATTTATGTTTTACTTTAATCAAAAATATTATTATGAGTAGTGTTGTAATAATTATTATTAAAGTTATTAGTTATTAATTGTGATGGATTTTACCAGAATAACTCACATTTGCACCAACTGTAACTACCTTTATTATTATAGTTATAATTATTTTATAATTATTATTATTATATAGTGACAGACAGGAGTTGTGACCAGCAGGGGGCGTCACCGCTCTGTTTCCTCTTCACGTTCATCCGATCAGCGTCTTACTCCACAAACACGACGATCAATAACTGATATCAAAGCACACATTTCATACAGAAAACATCACGTGACTGTGATCAGGAGAAGCCTGTGATGTCATCACATCATCTGGGATCAGCTGCATCAGGTCACATGACAGTCTGTGATCAGCTGATTATTACAATGAAAACTTTTTTCAGTCTATTACAGACCATAATATCCTGTAAGTTCCCCACCTCCTGTGTGTGTGTGTCTGTTCTGAGAGTTTGAACAGTGACTCAGAAGAAGAAGAAGAAGATGAAGAAGATGAAGATGAACTGGTCTCTGAACGTCCCACATGAGCCTCTGAGGGAAGAAAACAAAGCGACAGGAAATACCATCAGATTAAAATGAGGAGACACAGCAGAACGCTCAGAGGTCAGAGGACCCTGAACGCATCATGAACACATTCATCAACACTTCAGCTGAGTCAGCAGTTTCAACTGAAGTTAAAACAACAACAATGAATACAGACCCCCCCCCCCCCCCACACACTAAACACCAGAAGAAAGAAGAGGTTCACAAGTCTCGATGACTTTTAGGAGTTTAAATGTTTAAAGTTGATCCTGAAGCGAGAGAGAGAGAGAGAGAGAGAGAGAGAGAGAGAGAGAGAGAGAGAGAGAGAGAGAGAGAGCGAGAGAGAGTCCCACTGCCAGAAGAACCTTTCGTGTCTTTATAGCTTATATATATATCAGCTTATATATCACACAGCGTTGCCACCACCTGCGCAAAAAATACATCAAAACGTGCGGCCTGATCGGGAATCGTGTACTCTGACTTTTCTCAGAGATTCTCCAGACGTTTTCCCAAAAACTGAGCGGAATTTCTCCATTGACTTGAATGGGGTTTCGGCGTGAAGAGAGCTAAACACACTTAACTTTGGGCCCATATTGACGAGCCGTACTTTAACGTAGAAACAAGATTCAGAGTTTAACACGTAGACAGAACGCTGCACTTCATTGAGCCAAAGGGACATTTTGATAGCGAGCACAGTTTCATGAAGTCACAGATTAAGTTTCAGGAACATTTTGTGTCTGTTTCAGATGTTATAACGGGTGTGTATGTTATAACGGGTGTGTATTGCGCAGCTCGTTAAGAGCTAGAGTGATGACATCACGGTCAGAGTGGAGCGGAGCAGGAAAATCTTCTGTGATTTTTCCAAACAAATCGCTCCAGCTCCCACAATGTTTAGTCTTGAAACACCATTTATGGCCCAAAAGCTTGGAAATGTTGTGCTGTCGCAGTAAAGTGTCTGTGGAATCCAACGGACTCACACATTTGGCTCAAAGAGCCTCAGAGCGACATGAACTCCAACCAACTGCTCCATCAGACTCCATGTTAAATCTCACCACTCATTTCTCAGTTGTGTCTGTTGCTCTGCAGCTCACATTATTAACACCACAAACATAAAAACACATCAGCGCGTTCGGCAGTTTTATCTTTCTCACGGTACAGATATGTTGTTGATTGGACTCATGGTTTTGGTATAGGGGGCAGAGGTTTGACAGGTAGTTCTGTTGAAAATCATTGTATACGCCTCTTAATTAGCCTCTAACACAGGTGCTCCAATCACCATGGCAACAAGTGACGCACATACACACACGACTTGGAGATATTCAGTCACT
The DNA here is from genome assembly GCA_028022725.1 of Lycodopsis pacificus. Classification (NCBI taxonomy): domain Eukaryota; kingdom Metazoa; phylum Chordata; class Actinopteri; order Perciformes; family Zoarcidae; genus Lycodopsis; species Lycodopsis pacificus. The sequence continues at coordinate 30,481,178 of CM051694.1, forward strand.
TCACTCACATTATGATTGTCTCCTCTCACCCACCCAGCCCCGCCCTTTCAAAATAAAAGCCCCATGGAGTAACTGTATCTTAAGAAAGTTCAAGTCTTTCCATCACAAATCCAGAAATGTCATTTCCAAAGGTATATATCTCAAATACAGATGTACATCTCATTTAAAAAGGTATGTCATTTGCCCCAATCACCATGGTAACCAGTAACACACACGTTGTCAACTATGTGTTTCTATGAAGCAACATCTGCTCACGACTGTCCGTCACGAACACGAGCTTCAGTCCAAGAGTACGAATATAAAACGCAGAAAGAGGGAAGCAATAACTCAATTGAACCTCAATGATACTACCGGTAATGTTGGTGTAGACATGTTTGTTTCTGATCACCAGCTGGTCAGAGACCAGTGATGATGATGATGATGATGTGAGGAAGAGGACTGCTGGATGATCAACAGGACTGTAAACTGAGAGCAGGAAACTCATTGCACCTCAACATTTCTTCTTCTCACTGAAGGTGCTGCAGGTTTGACCTCCTGAGGAAGAGGATTCATCGTCATCCTCAACAACGACTTCCTCTGAGCTGGTTTTCCTTTAAACCTAAAGCAGTAAAACCTTGAAACAGAAACGTATTTAGCCTTCAGGAGACTTCCAGTTATTAACACGAATGAGACAAAAGTGAAAGAGAAAGTTCAGCTGATGAATCACTGGAAAGTCCTCAGGAAGTCAAATCACATTCCAACAAGACGAGATCAGAAATAAATATCTTTAATAAAAGAGTGAAAAAGAAAGTAGAGTACCGAACCAGAGCAACACGAATGAGTCACAGGAATGTTTGTGAAGACTTAAAGGAACAGTACACTGTTGTTCATGTCCCCATCATGTACAGAGAAGCACCGATCAAAAGTCTCACAACTAGAATCAATCATTTCAGCCTGAAGTCAGTGTTCATAATTCATCTCTAATATCTATTTTATATTCATGTGAAAACATCTCCTTCAAACTACTGGATTTATTCAAGTTCATCACCGAAACTACATTTTACAGATTACATGTGAACACATCATGATATCGTTATAATTTACCTTCAGCCAGTACTCATTTTCACATGTTGGTACGTGGTAGCCACATGTTGGTACGTGGTAGCCACATGTTGGAATGTGGTAGCCACATGTTGGTACGTGGTAGCCACATGTTGGAATGTGGTAGCCACATGTTGGGGCTCGGTAGCCGCATGTTGGGACTTAGTAAGCACATGTTGGGACTTGGAAGGCCCATGTTGGGACTCAGTAGCCGCATATTGTGACTCGTTAGCCGCATATTGGGACTTGGTAACCACATGTTGGGAGATGGTAGCCACATATAGGAATGTGGTAGCCGCATGTTGGGACTTAGTAACCACACGTTGGAACTTGGTAGCCGCATGTTGGAGCTTGGTAGCCGCATGTTGGAGCTTGGTAGCCGCATGTTGGAGCTTGGTAGCCGCATGTTGGAACTTGGTAGCCGCATGTTGGAACTTGGAAGGCCCATGTTGGGAGGTGGTAACTACATGTTGGGACTCGGTAGCTGCATATTGGGACTTGGTTGCCACACAATAGGATATTAGAAATGGTAGTCATGTTTTGGGTAATACAAGCCACAGGTAAGGATATTGAAATCACATGTTGCAAATTAGTAGCCATACGCTGAGAGATGGTAGCCACATGTTGGGACTTGGTAACCACATGTTGGGACTCGGTAGCTGCATGTTGGGACTTGGAAGGCACACGTTGGAACGTGGTAGCCACATGCTAATACGTGGTAGCCATGTGTTGGGATGTAGTAGCCACATGTTGGGACTTGATAGCCGCATATTGTGACTCGGTAGCTGCATGCTAGGACGTGGTAGCCACGTGTTAGCCTCAGGCTGAAGGAGGGGCAGACTGGGGCAGCTGATAGAAACCTTTCTTCCTGGATCGCCTCAGGTAGTCGAGGAGCAGAGCAGCAGCTGCTAGTCCAGCAGCAATGCAGACGACTGGGACGAGGACAGCGCTGAGACTGGGAGGAACACTGGTGCTTCTCTCTGTGCGAACCGAAGGAGACAGAAAATTCAGAATACAACAAAACCCTTTTATTCCTACTGAAACTAAACTGTCTTTGAACCACCAGACAGACAGAACCAGACTAAACTGGAAGGACTGGTCTCACTGACCTCTTACACTGATGCTAAAGACTTTGACCTGGAACCCGAGGTCGTTGGTCACGTTGACCTGGTACAGACCAGAGTCTCTGGCCGTCACGTTGACCAATAGGAAGGTTCCATTGGAGGAATACAGCTCCATCCCATTGGTCAGTTTCCTCAGGACCACGGCTGACAGTGGGAAGCTGACGGTCTGGCAGCAGATGGTGACATTTTGTCCCTCCTGGACCACCGTAGACGGCAGGACCAGGACAGTGGTGTTTCTCGGAGGAGCTGGACCACAAGAAACCAGATCAGAGTTGAGGCACAAACTGGTCACATGACTCACGAGGTGAAGAGAAACTACCTGAAGATCAGAAGGTCTAACAGACTGAAGAAACATTAGAGGAGCAGCAGGATCCTGTAGTACCTGACCCCTCAAGGACCAAGACTATCTTACTTACAATCACTGATTCTCAAAATGTTATTAATTATTACTAACCCTAATTCATTTTTTGCCAATAAACAAATTGATTCATCGCTGAAGATGTCGAGACGTGTTGTTAAACAATGAAAGCTGCAGTTTTCTGTTTCCTGAAGTGAACAAAAGTCAAATAAAAATAAATAAAAAACTAAAAAAAAGGGGCGACCGTGGCTCGCTGGGTTGAGAGGTCGTCTGGCACGAGGCTGGGACGTGTCCTGTGTCCAAGTGTCCAAGTGTCCCTGAGCAACACACTGAACCCCTAACGGCTCCCCGGGCGCCGGTCATAGGAGCCCACTGCTCCCTGTACAGGGATGGGTCAAACGCATTACCGGGGTAAATATAGTAATATAAATATAATAAAAAAATAAAGGTGAAAGTTTGTGTATCATCATAACGTAACGAGAACATCTCTTATTTTACTCAGAGACACTGACAGTGACTTCCTTTGACATCTATTTATCTTTTTGTGTTTGAAAAGGAAAACAACAGTAAACTGAATGAACGGTGTCGAGTGAAACTGAATCCACAACAGACTGAGAATCGTCCACTTCAGTCCACTTCAGTCCACGTCAGTCTGGTCTCCATCAGCAGCCGGAGGCTCCAAGTGTCTGACACATTGCTCAACAGAGGAGTCAGAGGTTATTTCTGTCCTCAGCATCATGTGAGGAGTGAGAGCTCCACTCTTCAGACATCTGTCACAACTACTCAGAGACAAGAAGCAGAAGAAGAAGAGCCCCCCCCCCCCCCCCACACACACACACCATGTCAGAACCGCCTGCCTGTAAAACCAGTACCTGAGACGGTGACGGAGCTGGAGACCAGTTGGGATCCGTACTGGTTGGAGGCTTCACACTGATAGTGGGCGGAGTCTTCCAGCTGGGCGGAGGAGAGGCTGAAGGAGAGCGAGGAGGAGGAGGCGGGGTCAGTCCTCTGGAGCTCCACCCCCTCCCTCCTCAGCACCAGCGTGGTGGGTGGAGCTCCGTCTGAGCGGCAGGTCAACGTCACCTGCTGACCCTCCAGCACCTCCTCACCTGGACTCACTGAGAGGGAGGTTCTCCTGGGAGGATCTGGAACACAAACATCATCAGAACCTGAACCTGCTCCTCAATAAAAGCCTTCAGTCTGTCCTCAGACACTCACAATGGACCTGCAGGTGGACGCTGGTCTTCCTGGACCTCCACACGTCTCCGTCCTCCATCAGCAGCTCGGCCCTGCATGTCAGAACCTTCTGGTCCTTCTGTACCTGCATCCGATGGACCGACGAGACGTTCTGTAGTGAACCGGAGAACACGACCGACTCTGACATCAGCGTTGTGTTCCCCGACAGCCACAGGATCCTCATCTGATTGGCCCAGAAGACGCTGCTGACGTTACAGTGGAGGACCACCTCCTGACCCAGCAGGACGGGACCAGGATCCTCCAGAACTGGATCAGACGGGAATGCTGGGAGAAGAAAAACACCAGAGATCATCTCCAACACATCCTGCTGTCTGTGTGAAGCTTTGTGTCTGTGACGGTGCGTTCAAGGACACTCCGATATCTGACACACAACTTGTTGGTCCCTCTGGTTAAAGATGAGGCCTCGAATGGACCCAGATCCCTGTGAACCATCAACGTGTTGAAGTGATTCGTCGACATTTAAAGGAGATAAAGAGCTGACAGGAAGTCCCTCAGTTCATTCGGCATCGTGGACATTTGGGGTCCATAACGTTTGAGTTAATGTTCCTGATCCAGAGTCAGTGGAGAGCTGGTATGTTGTCTGTGTGGGGGAAGAACTCACTGAGTGTGTGTGTGTGTGTGTGTGTGTGTGTGTGTGTGTGTGTGTGTGTGTGTGTGTGTGTGTGTGTGTGTTTGAGGGGGGGGGGGGTATTTGGCCTCTGTCTCCCCTGCTGTGTCACTTCCTGTCGGTTTGTCCTCTTCAGTCTGAAAACAGATGAGGGTGAGGAAACCTCTCTGGGTCACATGGTACAAAGACAAACTCCTTCTGATTGGCTCTCAGACATTTGGCCAATGAAAACACAAAGTTAAACTTCTGATGTTTCACTGAAAACCTTTGTGTTGGACAAACACAAAAGCTTTCCATTTCTGTGGAAATAAAATAAAATCAGTATAATTAGTTTCCTCGGCCCAGAGCAGGTGAACTGCTACAGGGGTGAAAGCAGCTCCGGTCAGACTCACAGTAGACCTGGACCTGGATGGTCGAGGTCCTGATGACGGAGTCACATTCGGCCTCACATCGGTATCCTCCCTCATCCTTCAGGTCCTGCAGGTGAAGCAAGGACAGTCCGTCCTGCTCCGTCCCTCTGAGGACGATCTGGTCCTCATCTGTCCTCCAGGTGAAGACGGGAGGGTGGAGACATCCGGAGGCTCTGCAGGTCAGAACCAGACCTGAACCCTTCTCTGCTGGTGAGACCACTGGACTCACCTCCACCTGCAGAGGGTGAGCTGACAGGATCAACACTGAAATATTAGTCTGGATTATTCTGCAGACTGTTATTAAGTTGTTTGTAGCTAACATTAGCTTCAAACATGAGCTTCAAACATTAGCTTCACACATTAGCTTCACACATTAGCTTCAAACATTAGCTTCAAACATTAACTTCAAACATTAGCTTCACACATTAGCTTCACACATTAGCTTCAAACATTAGCTTCACACATTAGCTTCACACATTAGCTTCACACATTAGCTTCACACATTAGCTTCAAACATTAGCTTCAAACATTAACTTCAAACATTAGCTTCACACATTAGCTTCAAACATTAGCTTCAAACATTAACTTCACACATTAGCTTCACACATTAGCTTCACACATTAGCTTCAAACATTAACTTCACACATTAGCTTCACACATTAGCTTCAAACATTAGCTTCAAACATTAACTTTCCATTTTAGTATTGCAACATTAGCATAGAAGCATAGCATAGAAACATTAGTATTAAAGCATTTTGTAACATGAGACTTGCACATTAGCATTTTAAAGTGACTCTAAACACGAGCTTTAAACATTAACTTTAAATAAAATCTTTAATATTAGCATTGTAACATTAGCCTTAAACTAGAGCAACTTAAAAAGGTGTAGATGGGACGTCCCATTCAAATCAATATATCTGGATGTCAGAGCGTCGGCCATTGTTACCATTGTGGCTGTTGTAGCGAGCTAACTTCCTTATTTTCTGTAACCAGTGCAGCATTAAAGCATGGTGGAATTAGCAAGCTGGCTAGCTAGCTGTGTCCGCTCCTATTCTATTTCTGTTTAAAGCATTAGCTTTTAACATCAACTTTTTTAAACTATTATAAATAAAAGTTTTGAGCCTCAAAATAAAACTGAACCGGAATGTAAAATCACAATGAAATAAGCATGGAATAAGGATGAAGCTGTAGAAGTAAACCAGTACCTGAGACGGTGACGGAGCTGGAGACCACTTGGGATCCATACTGGTTGGAGGCTTCACACTGATAGTGGGCGGAGTCTTCCAGCTGGGCGGAGGAGAGGCTGAAGGAGAGCGAGGAGGAGGAGGCGGGGTCAGTCCTCTGGAGCTCCACCCCCTCCCTCCTCAGCACCAGCGTGGTGGGCGGAGCTCCGTCTGAGCGGCAGGTCAACGTCACCTGCTGACCCTCCAGCACCTCCTCACCTGGACTCACTGAGAGGGAGGTGTTGGTGGGCGGAGCTGGTGGAGGAGGAGTACAGGTGTGTCAGTCTCCAGTTGTACAGAGATAGTGAATGAAACAGGAGCTTCACTCTCACCATGAACGGTGACCTCCACTTCAGCCGTCCGGTTCCCCTCGGAGTTCCGGGCCTCACAGTCATAGCGTCCGGCCTCAGACGGAGTCACCGCCGCGAGGACCAGCTGTCGGCCGAGACCGCGTACCTGAGACCGACCGTCTGCCCACCTGAAGCTCCAGGTGACAGTGGGATCGGGGTTTCCCGCCACAATGCAGGTGAGAGTGAGCGGAGAGCCGGCCATCACCAACACGGAGTCTGATGTCATCTCGACAACAGGAGCGTCTGAAGAGGAAGAGGAGGATCTGTCAGACGGATGTTTAGAGGTTGTAGATGATTAGAAGCACACGTTCAGTTTAGTTAAATATACTTAACATCTTCTCGGGTTTTGAGTTGAAGACAAGGAACAGTCCTGAGGCACAATGAACAGTCCTCAGGGACAATGAACAGTCCTGAGGGACAAGGCACAGTCCTGAGGGACAATGAACAGTCCTGAGGGACAATAAACAGTCCTGAGGGACAATGAACAGTCCTGAGGGACAATAAACAGTCCTGAGGGACAAGGAACAGTCCTGAGGGACAAGGCACAGTCCTGAGGGACAAGGAACAGTCTTGTGGGAAAATGAAGACTCCTGTAGGACAATGAAGACTCCTGTAGGACAATGAACAGTCTTGTGGGACAATGAAGACTCCTGTAGGACAATGAACAGTCTTGTGGGACAATCAACAGTATTGTGGGACAATCAACAGTATTGTGGGACAAGGAACAGTCCTGAGGGACAAGGAACAGTCCTGAGGGACAAGGAACAGTCCTGAGGGACAAGGAACAGTCTTGTGGGAAAATGAAGACTCCTGTAGGACAATGAACAGTCTTGTGGGACAATGAAGAGTCCTGTAGGACAATGAACAGTCTTGTGGGACAATGAAGACTCCTGTAGGACAATGAACAGTCTTGTGGGACAATGAACAGTCTAATGAACCGTCTTGTAGGACAATGAATAACTATGTAAAACAACAGTCTGAACTAAAGACAGACACTGGAGGACTCACAGAGCAGGTTTAGGAGGACAGTGGTCACTCTGGTCTTGTCCTCAGCTGGCAGGTCCTGCAGGTCCATCGTGGCCCTGCAGCTGATGTTTCCTCCAGAGTCCAGTTCCAGAGGGGTGAATCTGTACTCAGACCAGACTGAGCCGGATCCAGGATCTCCCATAACGCTCTGCAGGACGACATCACCTCTGAGCCAGTTGAGGGTCAGCAGCTCAGCGGGGTAAAGATCAGACACCTGACAGGTGAGGACAGACTCCGCCCCCAGACTCAGGTGGTCCTGGCCCAGGATCAGAGGGGCTGATGGGAAGGCTGCAAAAGTACAATATGTACCTCTGAGATGTAGTATAGTCAAAAGTACAATATGTACCTCAGAGATGTAGTATAGTCAAAAGTACAATATGTACCTCCGAGATGTAGTATAGTCAAAAGTACAATATGTACCTCCGAGATGTATAGTAGTGGAGGATATGATGATAAAAGTAGAAAGTACTCAAGTACACATCTTGTACTTTACTTAAGTACAGTACATTACTACATGTGTGTGAACTCACAGTAAACCTGCACAGACGTCATGATCTGCTTGTTCTTTCCTTCACAGCCAACTCTACAGAGCAGAACTCCTTCATGCTCCATCATCACGGGGTTAAAGCTGATCACAGACCAGGTCCCGTTGGTGCTGACGGAGGCCGTCTGAGGTCGGTCCCCCAGCACGGACCAGGAAACGCTCGGCATTGTGGGACAGTCCTGGACCCGACACACCAGCTGCTGACGCTCCCCCAGCCTGAACAGAGGCCTTCTGGGAAACACCTCCACATGCAGACCCTGAACGCAGCACGACGACATCAGCAGCACAGCTGGGAAGATAAACAACAACAACAACAACACAGATTTGACTTCTATTCATCAACCGGCTGCAAACAGAGAGAACGACACTTTAACCTGTTCATCTAGAAACATGTAATAAATGATAAACATTTCAGACAGACTCGAGCTCAAAGCATTTCAAAATAAATAAAAACAGAAAACCTTCCTTTTACAAATGAAATACATTAAAAGCAGAAAGAAAGCATGCAGGTTGTGTTATTCAAAGAAATTCAACAGATGAATTAAAGCTGCAAGCAGCATTGATCGGGCCCTCGCAACTTCACGCACGTCGAGGGAAGCGGCAGGATTCTGGTTGATGAGGCCATGCATTTCTGTGACTGTCATACACAGCGTGCACGAGTTACACGTCTGCTACATCTCTGCTGCATGTCTGTTGCATGTCTGTTGCATATCTGTTACATGTCTGTTACCTGTCTGTTACCTGTCTGTTACCTGTCTGTTACATGTCTGTTAAATGTCTGTTACCTACCTGTTACATGTCTGTTACCTGTCTGTTACCTGTCTGTTACCTGTCTGTTACCTGTTACATGTCTGTTACCTGTCTGTTAAATGTCTGTTACCTGTTACATGTCTGTTAAATGTCTGTTACCTGTTACCTGTCTGTTACCTGTCTGTTAAATGTCTGTTACCTGTTACATGTCTGTTACCTGTCTGTTAAATGTCTGTTACCTGTCTGTTACATGTCCACTACCTGTCCGTTACATGTCTGTTACCTGTCTGTTACCTGTCTGTTAAATGTCTGTTACCTGTCTGTTAAATGTCTGTTACCTGTCTGTTACCTGTCTGTTAAATGTCTGTTACCTGTTACATGTCTGTTACCTGTCTGTTAAATGTCTGTTACCTGTCTGTTACATGTCCGCTACCTGTCCGTTACATGTCTGTTACCTGTCTGTTACATGTCTGTTACCTGTCTGTTACCTGTCTGTTAAATGTCTGTTACCTGTCTGTTACCTGTCTGTTAAATGTCTGTTACCTGTTACATGTCTGTTACCTGTCTGTTAAATGTCTGTTACCTGTCTGTTACATGTCTGTTACCTGTCCGTTACATGTCTGTTACCTGTCTGTTACATGTCTGTTACCTGTCTGTTAAATGTCTGTTACCTGTCTGTTAAATGTCTGATACCTGTTACCTGTCTGTTAAATGTCTGTTACCTGTTACATGTCTGTTACCTGTCTGTTAAATGTCTGTTACCTGTCTGTTACATGTCCGCTACCTGTCCGTTACATGTCTGTACCTGTCTGTTAAATGTCTGTTACCTGTTACATGTCTGTTACATGTCTGTTACCTGTCTGTTAAATGTCTGTTACCTGTCTGTTACATGTCCGCTACCTGTCTGTTACCTGTCTGTTGAATGTCTGTTACCTGTTACATGTCTGTTACCTGTCTGTTAAATGTCTGTTACCTGTCTGTTACATGTCCGCTACATGTCCGCTACCTGTCCATTACATGTCCGTTACATGTCTGTTAAATGTCTGTTACCTGTCTGTTACATGTCCGCTACCTGTCCGTTACCTGTCTGTTAAATGTCTGTTAAATGTCTGTTACCTGTCTGTTACATGTCCGCTACCTGTCCGTTACATGTCCGCTACCTGTCCGTTACATGTCCGTTACATGTCCGTTACATGTCCGTTACATGTCTGTTACCTGTCTGTTACATGTCCGCTACCTGTCCGTTACATGTCTGTTACCTGTCTGTTACATGTCCGCTACCTGTCCGTTACATGTCTGTTACCTGTCTGTTAAATGTCTGTTACCTGTCTGTTACATGTCCGCTACCTGTCCGTTACATGTCCGCTACCTGTCCGTTACATGTCCGTTACATGTCCGTTACATGTCCGTTACATGTCCGTTACATGTCTGTTACCTGTCTGTTACATGTCCGCTACCTGTCCGTTACATGTCTGTTACCTGTCTGTTACATGTCTGTTACCTGTCTGTTAAATGTCTGTTACCTGTCTGTTAAATGTCTGTTACCTGTTACATGTCTGTTACCTGTCTGTTAAATGTCTGTTACCTGTCTGTTACATGTCCGCTACCTGTCCGTTACATGTCTGTTACCTGTCTGTTACATGTCTGTTACCTGTCTGTTACCTGTCTGTTAAATGTCTGTTACCTGTCTGTTACCTGTCTGTTACCTGTCTGTTAAATGTCTGTTACCTGTTACATGTCTGTTACCTGTTACATGTCTGTTACCTGTCTGTTAAATGTCTGTTACCTGTCTGTTACATGTCTGTTACCTGTCCGTTACATGTCTGTTACCTGTCTGTTACATGTCTGTTACCTGTCTGTTAAATGTCTGTTACCTGTCTGTTTCATGTCCGCTACCTGTCCGTTACATGTCTGTTACCTGTCTGTTACATGTCTGTTACCTGTCTGTTAAATGTCTGTTACCTGTCTGTTAAATGTCTGATACCTGTTACCTGTCTGTTAAATGTCTGTTACCTGTTACATGTCTGTTACCTGTCTGTTACATGTCCGCTACCTGTCCGTTACATGTCTGTACCTGTCTGTTAAATGTCTGTTACCTGTTACATGTCTGTTACATGTCTGTTACCTGTCTGTTAAATGTCTGTTACCTGTCTGTTACATGTCCGCTACCTGTCTGTTACCTGTCTGTTGAATGTCTGTTACCTGTTACATGTCTGTTACCTGTCTGTTAAATGTCTGTTACCTGTCTGTTACATGTCCGCTACATGTCCGCTACCTGTCCGTTACCTGTCCGTTAAATGTCTGTTAAATGTCTGTTACCTGTCTGTTACATGTCCGCTACCTGTCCGTTACATGTCCGCTACCTGTCCGTTACATGTCCGTTACATGTCCGTTACATGTCTGTTACCTGTCTGTTACATGTCCGCTACCTGTCCGTTACATGTCCGTTACATGTCTGTTACATGTCCGCTACCTGTCTGTTACCTGTCTGTTACATGTCTGTTACCTGTCTGTTAAATGTCTGTTACCTGTCTGTTACATGTCCGCTACCTGTCCATTACATGTCTGTTACCTGTCCGTTACATGTCCGTTACATGTCTGTTACCTGTCTGTTACATGTCCGCTACCTGTCTGTTACATGTCCGCTACCTGTCCGTTACATGTCTGTTACCTGTACATGAGTCTTGATTATTGAGAGCTTTTCTTTTATCTGCAGCTCGACATGAAACACAAAGACGTGATGTTTAAAACTGTAAAAGGCTAAAACAGAAAATGATCAAATAAAATAAATCCATGAGAGTTTCTCAACCTCTGGGTCCGTGACCCCTCACGGAGTCACCAGCTGTTTACGAACTCTGATAAACTTCTTTCATCACGTTTTCCTCTTTAAATGATGATTATGCAGTTTTAAACAAACACAACATGAACCAATAGTTTAACATCAGACTGAAGATTTCAGAAAAAAACGTCTAAAAATCTCATTCAACAGAACGAAAAGGTGAGAAAATACACACTTGACAGTAAAAAATACAAGTTTGAAAATATAAGAAATAATATGAATCATTTTACCTGCGAGAAGAGACAGAGGAGACATCTCAGTGTGAAGAATCGATGAAGAAATAAATGAATGAGGAACAAAGGAGCGAAATCACATCAGTCTGTAAATCCTCCAAAGATCTGAACACAAGACGCCTCCTCTGAAGCCTTTGTCCGTCTGTCTCTGCCTCCTCTCTCTCTGCCTCTGCCTCCTCTCTGCCTCCTCCTCTCTGCCTCCTCTCTCTCTGCCTCCTCTCTCTCTCTCTGAGTGTGAGGTCATCAGTCTACAGACCACAGCGCCCTCTGCAGGACGGACTGAGGCGTTTTTTCTTTCATTCTGTCTCTTTAAAAGAAGATGAAACAGTTTTTATGACTGAAAACACATTTTCTGTTTCATCGTTTCAGGATCAATTGAAATGATTTAAAGAAAATAAAGATTTTATTAATAATTTCACTGTTTATTTATTGTCTCCATCTTTGTTGATCAAACTAGTTCTACAGTGCAGCCGTGATGATGATGATGATGATGATGATGGATCATCGGTGTGTGATAACAGACAGTGACTGTTGAGTGATGAGCTCTGTGAGAACGGCGTGGAGTCATGTGACCAAAGTCACTTTCTCTGCTTTGAGTTGTGTCACCTGAGTGAAGGTGACGAGTTCGTTCAGTGTCAAACATGTCCGACCTCATGGCCGTCAGATAAGAAAAATGTGAAATACAAGTATGAAATACAAGTACCTTGAGTTTGTACTCTAGTACATTACATGTCATCGCTGTCTTTAACACACAAATATAAAAACAGGAAACAGAAGTCAGAAAAGTAATTCGTTTATTTTCTGTCTCATAAAAACGTAAATCTGAAAGTTATTTTATAACTTTTCCCTTTAATAAAATACTTCAACAATAAAATACAGGATCAGCAACAACTAAAGTTCTTCATTTAAATATCATCACTCAGGATGTGGTTCATTCCAAAATAAAAACCTCCGTGGTGAATGAAAATAAAGCTCCTGACATCTTTAAGGCACTTTGAAGTCTGAGAAACCTTTTCTGATAAGAATCACAGGAAGTCGTACGCTCACAAACGTTCCTTAAACCAATTAACTTGTGGTTTGTTTCAATCAATTCATTTTCCTGTTGATCCCAGGAGCTTTTATTTTGAAAAAGTCTGTGTTGTTTCCTCCCCAGGTCTTAAAGGGTTAATGTAAGAATGTTGAGTTAGGATTAGGAAAGACGACGGTCAGAGGACAGGAAGTCACGCAGGAAACATCCAACCAACCGCCGAGAACGGCTCTCGAGTCACACGTCATGCGAGATGTCAAGTAACGCGTCACGTGAGTCACGACATGTCGTGTGACACGTCACGGGAGTCACGACACGTTGTGTGACACGTCACGGGAGTCACGACACGTTGTGTGACACGTCACGGGAGTCACGACACGTTGTGTGACACGTCACGTGAGTCACGACACGTCGTGTGACACGTCACGGGAGTCACGACATGTCATGAGACGAGTCATGTGACACGTCATGTGACACGTTTTCAACAAATGTCCATCTGTTCATTGGTTTCTTTACTAGCTGCTCATTAGGGACTTTCCTACATTTCCTCTGGTTAGTAAACACATCATCCACTGAGCCTGTCAAGAGAAGAAGAAGAGATTCATGAGGACGAGAAGAAGACAAACTGTTGAAACGTTAAATGTTGCTGCTGCCGTTTTCCTGAGTTTTTGGGTCCCTTTTCCTTCTACTGTTACTATTATTGCTGTTGATCATTAAAGCATAAACTCAGACCATCACTGGTCAGAGACAGGAAGTAAATACTGTAAGCATGATGGCTTCGTCTGAACCTTCAGTTCATTAAGAAACCAAAAGAAAAATATCTTATGTCACAAATAAGAAATATAAAATCTATCTTTATCGAAATATATCTTCTTCTGTAGATGATCATAATTATCAATCATATCAGACTCTTTAAATATCACTAACATCCCGCTCATTAGCATGCATCTCATTTACATATACCTCATTAACATATACCACGTTAAATGCAGCGTATTAACATACATCTAATTAACATACATCTCATTAACATATATCATATTAACATACATCACATTAACATACAGCTCATTAACATATAGTGTATTAACATACAGCTCATTAACACACAGTATGAGCAGATGTTAACAGATTCCCTTCGCTCACTGAGCTGCTTTATTAGTTTCCCTTTGAGCGTCCTCGACAGAGGGGATTGTGGGTAATGTGTCCTCAGGTGACTTCTGTACTTCTAGTACTGGATGTACTCAGATGGAAGAGACTGAAAGAAAAACATAAAGACAGCCGTCAGGTATCATCTCTGTGTTTATATATATATATATATATACACAGTACACACACACACACACACACACACACACACACACACGGTCATGTCACTCTGTCTACATAGAACACGTGACTCACACCTGGTCATGTGACTGTCAGAGAAGTTAAAAGGAACAGAGAAAGTGAAAAACTGAGATTAGAAACAAACCGGATGTTTTCATAAAATCTGACGTGTTATTTCATATTCCAGATAAACTTGGATAGAAGCACAACATCTTTTTCTTTGATGCAACGTTTTTCTTTTAAATATCATTTATTAAACTCAAAGGATCAGCTGCATCCAGTGTGTTAATGATGTCAGAAGAGAGAGACAACCAATGAGCAGAGAGGGGCGGGGCTAAGGACTTACAGGTATGGATCGGCTCAGGTAGCGTCCTGACGGGCCCTTCAGTGCACTGTAGGGCCCGGGGCCCCTGAAGTCCTGAGGGTCCGGCCTGCTGCTGTTGTTGTTGACCTCGTGCTGTGCACCGCGGGGCCCGTTACCATAGCGACACAGAGAGGGTGGGGCCAGAGGAGAGGGGGTGGAGCTGAGAGACACATGGGAGGAGGAGTCCTCAGTGTCCACAGCATAAAGATCAGAGAGAGAGGAGGCCAACCGAGAGCTGGGGGGGGGGGGGACAACACACAATATACACACAACTGAGGGGGCGGGAGATGTAAACACACTAACACTAGTTTAAACCGGTTCACACCAGTTTAAAACACCAGTTTAATCCGGTTCACACCAGTTTAAACCGGTTCACACCAGTTTAAAACACCAGTTTAAACCGGTTCACACCAGTTTAAAACACCAGTTTACACCGGTTCACACCAGTTTAAAACACCAGTTTACACCGGTTCACACCAGTTTAAAACACCAGTTTAATCCGGTTCACACCAGTTTAAAACACCAGTTTAATCCGGTTCACACCAGTTTAAAACACCAGTTTAATCCGGTTCACACCAGTTTAAAACACCAGTTTAATCCGGTTCACACCAGTTTAAAACACCAGTTTAAACCGGTTCACACCAGTTTAAAACACCAGTTTAATCCGGTTCACACCAGTTTAAAACACTAGTTTAAAACACCAGTTTACACCGGTTCACACCAGTTTATAACACTAACTTAAACCAGTTCACACCAGATTAAACACCAGTGTAAACCAGTTCACACCAGTTTAAAACAGTAGTTTAAACCAGTTCACACTGGATGGAAACACCAGTTTAAACCGGTTCATACCAGTTTATAAACACTAATTTAAACCAGTTCACACCAGTTTAAACCGGTTCACACCACTTTAAAACACTAGTTTAAAACAGACATGTTCCGTTTAGGCACCAACAGCTTCTTCAGTATTAAAGCAAAGTTTTAAGATTATCTGAGAAATATTACAGACTGTATACTGGTAGTAACAGTTACTGCAAGCTGTACTGATACTACCAGCTGAGTATTAATACTAAGAGGTACTACTGACTGTGTACTAAAATGAACTACAAGCTGTTTAATGGCAGTAACTGTACTACCTACCAGATCAGTACACACAGCTCCTGTTAAGTGTTTGAGCACTAAGATCTGCTCCGAGAGGTGTATTAGTACTGTCAAGTACTGTCAGCTGTTGAATGGTACAAACAGATACTACTAGATGCATATTAGTCCTAAGAAGTGTGACAGTAGCTGTTTAATGTTAGTAACAGGTACTACAAGCTCATCAATGGCACCAATGAGGACTTTGTAGAAGTACTAACAGGTAGTACAGTCTGTGTAGAAGTACTAACAGGTGGTACAGTCTGTGTAGAAGTACTAACAGGTAGTACAGTCTGTGTAGAAGTACTAACAGGTAGTACAGTCTGTGGAGAAGTACTAACAGGTAGTACAGTCTGTGGAGAAGTACTAACAGGTAGTACAGTCTGTGGAGAAGTACCAACAGGTAGTACAGGCTGGTGATGACGAGCCGGTTGAGTCAGACAGGAAGTGAGGTGAGACAGGAAGTGAGCGTGACACTGACCTCCTGATGTTGGAGGCCGTTGATGACGGACTTCTTCCGATCCTCTTGGCGGCAGCAGAAGCAGAGGAGGCCTTGAGGGGGGCGGGGGGGCCCTGACCACCCATTGACCATCTGAACACAGCGACACACATTCTGATCAACACATGTCGTGATTACAGACTTGTGCAACAAAGAACATCCTGGATGATGTTTCCTGGAGTTATGACAAATGTCAATATTAACGATATTAATGAAAGTTATTTTATATATAAATGTATCAAAAACAAGATTCACAAATATTTCTGATGCACACACAAATAGTCATTGTTTGGAATCAATTTAATAAAAATCCACAAATAAATGTATTTAAAAGTATTTGAAATATTCATCAAGAACACATTTGGATGTTGTTACATTAATATAAAAACTGCGTATTTACAAACGGCTGGTTGGTGAGCATTACTGGTTGTCATGCGCTACGTTAGCATGTAGCTAGCGTAGCTCATTAGGCATGATTCATGTGCGCAGGTGTTCAGAGCTACCTGAGCGGCTGAGAGGCCGACCTGCTGCGAGTCTTCATCTCCTCCACTCTGAAACAAAGTGGGCGTGGCTTCAGTTAACAAACGTTATTTAAACCAGGCAGATCCCTCTGTTCACGAACACACAAGATGTACATGAGGTTCTGGTCCTGGTCTTGGACCTGGTACCTGAGAGCTCCCGTGGTGGCGGGTCGGGGGGGTCTCCGGCTCTTTAAGGCTCTCAGTTTGTCTCCCTGAGTCAGGACCGGACCGCTGTCCACCGTCTCACTCTGGTGGACCAAACAAACACACCATGAGACCACTGATGCCTTTCATGTACGGGTCTATAGATATGTATGTACAGTATACACACACATATGAATATATAACACATATACACACACAAATATATATAACACATATACACACATGAATATAACACATAAATATATAACACATATACACACATAAATATATAACACATATACACACATAAATATATAACACATATACACACATAAATATATAACACATATACACACATAAATATATAACACATATACACACATAAATATATAACACATATACACACATAAATATATAACACACATACACACATGAATATATAACACATATGAATATATAACACACATATACACATGAATATATAACACATAAATATATAACACATATACACATGAATATATAACACATATACACACATAAATATATAACACATAAATATACAACACATATGAATATATAACACATATACACACACACACATAAATATACAACACATATACACACGTGGACTAAACTGTTGGTGCCCACAGCGGCCACTGGAATAACGTGGAACTGACAAAAGTAATAATAAAGAAGAATGTACTGAAAATGAACGAATGAAAATCAGACATTGCTTTTGAATTGTGGTTCAACAGAATCATTAAAAAAAACAAACCAATGAAAATGGCCTGGACCAAAGTGATGGTCCCTCAACTTCATATTTAGTTGCACAACCTTTTGAGGCAATCACTGCAATCAAGTGATTGCTGTGGCTCTCAGTTAGACTTCTGCACCTGTCAGCAGGTATGTTGCTGCACCTGTCAGCAGGTATGTTGCTGCACCTGTCAGCAGGTATGTTGCTGCACCTGTCAGCAGGTATGTTGCTGCACCTGTCAGCAGGTATATTGCTTCAGTCCTCGTGAGCAACCGGCTCCAGCGGTCTCAGGGTTCCTTCTCCACACTGCATGTTCCAGCTCCTTCCACAGATGTTCAATAGGATGTAGATCAGGGGGTTCAAACTTATTTTCACTCTGGGGCCACATCAGCATCACGGCCGGTTGTGAATGTAAGACGGTGTAAATGTAACGACTCCTAACATCTTTAGTTGAGTTTCCCGGGATATCTGTGACTTCCACAACACGTACTCAGCAGAAAGAGGTTCTTGTTTCCATGGTTAATGGCGGACAGTTGAACGGCTTTCAGGCCGATAAGCCCCGCCCCCTCTCCGGCGCGTCCAGTGTGAATGAACACAAACAGCCCCGGAGAGACCGGCGGCGCGAATGACTCAACTCAACTTTTTCTTTTATACTCAAACATCTCCGCGACTTATTGAGTGGCGTAATAATCGCGCGACACAACGAATCGATAATGAAATTCGTTGCCAACTCTTTTAATAATCGATTTTATCGATTCGTTGTTGCAGCGCTACAGACAATTGGAACAGCAGCTTACTTGATGACATCACCACCTCAGCTGGTCTCATCAGTTTCATCCGTTTGTTTCTGTAAAGTATTTTTACAATCAAACTAAATATGACAACCCTGCTGTCTTCGTTTTCATTTAAAATCAAAAATGTTATATTATTATTTACATATATATTTAAACATACATGCAATTATATGTGTATATATGCGACTATTATTGTGTACTTTGTTTTTAATGTATTGTTTTTATATACGATGATTTTAATGTAAAGTGTCTGAGTGTGATGAAAAGCGCAATATAAATAAAATGTATTATTATTATTATTATATATATATACACATATATAAATAAATATATGTATGTGGATCAGATCCCGCTAGCATCACCTCACATCTCCGAAATCGTCGGAGCAGATGTTTAAATCGGCTGATTCTTGACAAACCGACCACAGATTTGATGCTTAAACTAACTTCTTGCCTCAAAACATCCTAAAATGACTTTCTGTGACTTAACAACAGTCGTATTTAGAAAGTGATTTCTCCTCCGCCATTGTTTCCTGTTGCTGGTGCAAAATGCATTCTGGGATATTTGGCTGTCCCAAGTACAAGTCACCTCCGATGCATCCCCGGTAAAATGGGCGGAGCCACATCCGGGCATTAGGACCGTGCTTGGCTCGATGTGAACTTTGAACTGGAACAGTACTTGGGCTGAGACTGATGACGTTTCACAAGTCCACAAGTGCAGAGAAGTACGCATGTTGAGAAAGACCACTTGTTGGAAATCCTCTCTGTGGTTGCTGCTGCGTCTCCTGTCCAGCTGTTGTGATCGTTTTAATGTCGGCACACAGACAACATGCTGTCTCATCACTTCCACTTTCTATCTCATCATTTAGACCGTGGGGATATTTTTATTTTCACATCTAACTTTTAATTTTTGTAAAAAAAAGCAAACAAAAAAATTTATTTTTTGCTGGTGGATAAAATGGCCACATAAAATGACGTGGCGGATGTTTGACACCCCTGATTTAGATCATAGAAGGCCACTTCACTTCACAAGAGGCCAATGTTTTGCTCTTGTTCATTCGTGGGTGTTCATAGCTGTGTTTTGGGTCGTTATCCTGTGACCCGTGACCCGTGACCTGAGACCCGTGACCTGTGACCGAGACCTGTGACCGAGACCCGTGACCTGTGACTGAGACCTGTGACCGAGACCCGTGACCTGTGACTGAGACCCGTGACCTGTGACTGAGACCTGTGACCGAGACCCGTGACTGAGACCCGTGACCCGTGACCTGTGACTGAGACCCGTGACCTGTGACTGAGACCTGTGACCGAGACCCGTGACTGAGACCCGTGACCCGTGACCTGTGACTGAGACCCGTGACCCGTGACCCGTGACCCGTGACTGAGACCCGTGACCTGTGACCTGTGACTGAGACCCAGCTCTCTGACACTGGGCAGCACATCTGGCTCCAGAAGGCCTTGGTAGTCTTGAGATGTCATTGTGCCCTGCACTGATTCAAGACACCCTGTGCCAGATGCAGCACAGCAGCCCAGAACACAACCGAGCCGCCTCCGTGTTCCACAGTAGGTACAGCGTTCCTCTTTCTATGCTTCACGTCTGTGAACAGAGAGCCGATGAGACAGAAAGCTCCAGTGTCTCATCTGTCCAAAGGACATTCTGCCAGAAGCTCTGTGGCTGGTCAAAATGCATTTGGCCAAATTCCCGTTTCAAAACTGGATCTTTTGTAAAGCTGGGTATAGTGCCGGGCAAGTTAACGCGTTAACGCATTTAAAAAAATTATTATTTGTAAAGTGTGTTGCTCACTGACACCTTCATCACCTCTGAGTTACAGCATCACAGTGATGAAGAGTAGAGCTGCATCATAGTGATGAAGAGTAGAGCTGCATCACAGTGATGAAGAGTAGCGCTGTATCATAGTGATGAAGAGTAGAGCTGCATCACAGTGATGAAGAGTAGAGCTGCATCACAGTGATGAAGAGTAGAGCTGCATCACAGTGATGAAGAGTAGAGCAGCATCACAGTGATGAAGAGTAGAGCAGCATCACAGTGATGAAGAGTAGAGCAGCATCACAGTGATGAAGAGTAGAGCTGCATCACAGTGATGAAGAGTAGAGCTGCATCATAGTGATGAAGAGTAGAGCTGCATCACAGTGATGAAGAGTAGAGCTGCATCATAGCGATGAAGAGTAGAGCTGCATCATAGCGATGAAGAGTAGAGCTGCATCATAGTGATGAAGAGTAGAGCTGCATCACAGCGATGAAGAGTAGCGCTGCATCACAGTGATGAAGAGTAGAGCTGCATCACAGTGATGAAGAGTAGAGCTGCATCATAGCGATGAAGAGTAGAGCTGCATCACAGTGATGAAGAGTAGAGCAGCATCATAGCGATGAAGAGTAGAGCTGCATCACAGTGATGAAGAGTAGAGCTGCATCACAGTGATGAAGAGTAGAGCTGCATCACAGTGATGAAGAGTAGAGCTGCATCACAGTGATGAAGAGTAGAGCTGCATCACAGTGATGAAGAGTAGAGCTGCATCATAGTGATGAAGAGTAGAGCTGCATCATAGTGATGAAGAGTAGAGCAGCATCACAGTGATGAAGAGTAGAGCAGCATCACAGTGATGAAGAGTAGAGCAGCATCACAGTGATGAAGAGTAGAGCTGCATCACAGTGATGAAGAGTAGAGCTGCATCATAGCGATGAAGAGTAGAGCTGCATCACAGTGATGAAGAGTAGAGCTGCATCATAGTGATGAAGAGTAGAGCAGCATCACAGTGATGAAGAGTAGAGCAGCATCACAGTGATGAAGAGTAGAGCAGCATCACAGTGATGAAGAGTAGAGCTGCATCACAGTGATGAAGAGTAGAGCTGCATCACAGCGATGAAGAGTAGAGCTGCATCACAGCGATGAAGAGTAGAGCTGCATCATAGTGATGAAGAGTAGAGCTGCATCACAGTGATGAAGAGTAGCGCTGCATCACAGTGATGAAGAGTAGAGCTGCATCACAGTGATGAAGAGTAGAGCTGCATCATAGCGATGAAGAGTAGAGCTGCATCACAGTGATGAAGAGTAGAGCTGCATCATAGCGATGAAGAGTAGAGCTGCATCACAGTGATGAAGAGTAGAGCAGCATCATAGTGATGAAGAGTAGAGCTGCATCACAGTGATGAAGAGTAGAGCTGCATCACAGTGATGAAGAGTAGAGCTGCATCACAGTGATGAAGAGTAGAGCTGCATCACAGTGATGAAGAGTAGAGCTGCATCATAGCGATGAAGAGTAGAGCTGCATCACAGTGATGAAGAGTAGAGCTGCATCATAGCGATGAAGAGTAGAGCTGCATCACAGTGATGAAGAGTAGAGCTGCATCACAGTGATGAAGAGTAGAGCTGCATCATAGCGATGAAGAGTAGAGCTGCATCACAGTGATGAAGAGTAGAGCTGCATCATAGCGATGAAGAGTAGAGCTGCATCACAGTGATGAAGAGTAGCGCTGCGTCACAGTGATGAAGAGTAGCGCTGCATCACATGCTCTGACTGTGATGAAGACTCAACACACACATGTAGATGAACGTGTGAAACGTGTTGTTCTGTTCACAGCAGTGGAACGTTTCACACACAGTCACACACTGAGCACAGAGATAGAAGAGATAGAACTGCTGCTGCTGCTGCTCACAACAACCTGATGTGTTCAACGTGTTCACACACAATGTTGTTCACCTGTAGTTCATAGAGCAGCACTTCAAAATAAAAGTGCACAATACACTACTTATGAATTCATGATTCAACTTTGAGCGTAACAATGAGATTAATGGAGATGAAACTTTGTAATCGTTGCTCAGCACTAGTATGTGGGTGTGTGTGTTTCTGACCTCGTGCACACTGTTGTGGGCGGTGTTTAAAGTGAGGTCATCCATAGAGGTGATGAGGTGAGATGACATCACTCTCTCCTCCAGCTTGGCCTTCTGGGAACGCTGGCTGTCACCTAGCAACCAGAGCGCTGCCTGCTTCCTGTAAACACAAACACTGTGAGTGTGTATTACTGTGTACTGATGTGTACTAAAGTATTACTGTGTACTAAAATAATACTGTGTACTAAAGTATTACTGTGTACTAAAATAATACTGTGTACTAAAGTATTACTGTGTACTAAAGTATTACTGTGTACTAATATGTACTAAAGTAATACTGTGTACTAATGTGTACTAAAGTAATACTGTGTACTAATATATTACTGTGTACTAAAGTAATACTGTGTACTAAAATATTACTGTGTACTAATGTAATACTGTGTACTAATGTAATACTGTGTACTAATGTATTACTGTGTACAAAAGTAATACTGTGTACTAAAGTATTACTGTGTACTAAAGTATTACTGTGTACTAATGTATACTAAAGTATTACTGTGTACTAAAGTATTACTGTGTACTAATGTATACTAAAGTATTACTGTGTACTAATGTAATACTGTGTACTAACGTATTACTGTGTACTAAAGTATTACTGTGTACTAATGTATACTAAAGTATTACTGTGTACTAAAGTATTACTGTGTACTAAAGTAATACTGTAGTACACAGTAATACACACAGACTGTGTATTACTGTGTCTGAGCTCAATAATCAGGGACTCACTCCTCCAGGAAGTTCTGCTGTGGTCCAATCACAGAGCCCGGTCTGCACACCCGGATCCAGGCGATGGCCTCACCTGCTGTGAAGCGGTAGTGTTTCATCAGGTAACAGCCAATCAGAGAGCCTGTCCTGCCCAGACCAGCTGACACACACAGACAGAGACAAAGTTATCCTTCAGGACAGGAAGTTATGCTGCAGGACAGGAAGTGGTAGTTCAGGATAGGAAGCTATCCTACAGGACAGGAAGTTATACTGCAGGACAGGAAGTGGTAGTTCAGGACAGGAAGTCCTCACCCTTGCAGTGGACAGCCACAGCGCCGTCCGTGCTCTCACAGATGTGCAGGAAGCGGCGTGTGATGATGTCACTGGGCGTGCTGCCGTCTAAGAAGAAGAGGTCGTAGTGGTCGAAGCCGGCGTTGGTGAAGCGTTTGGAGTCGTAGATCTTCTTGTTCAGACGGACGACGGTGGTCACGTCGTGTTTCCTGAAGTACGGGAAATACGCCTCAGGGGCGTGGAGAGGGTAACCTGTATGGGGCGGAGCATCAACAGGTGTTACACAACAACAAGACATGTCAGCTTGAACACGCCCCCCGATGTGTGATAATAATCATCATCATAATATCATCCTCCTCTTCCTGTTGACAGATTAAAGGAGTCTCTCTGTTAACTCACCGTTCTCTATCTTAGTTTTAGGATGAGGACCGCTGAAGGCAACAAACTTCCCCGGGACGATCCAGTTCAGATCTCCGTTCTCAACCCGCTGAAACGCAAACGCGCAGGTTCAAGTCCCACCAACACAAACACGCAGGTTCAAGTCCCACCAACACAAACACGCAGGTTCAAGTCCACCAACACAAACACGCAGGTTCAAGTCCCACCAACACAAAGACGCAGGTTCAAGTCCACCAACACAAAGACGCAGATTCAAGTCCCACCAACAAACACACAGGTTCAAGTCCCACAAACACGCAGGTTCAAGTCCACCAACACAAAGACTCAGATTCAAGTCCCACCAACAAACACACAGGTTCAAGTCCCACAAACACGCAGGTTCAAGTCCACCAACACAAACACGCAGGTTCAAATCCACCAACACAAACACGCAGGTTCAAGTCCCACCAACACAAAGACGCAGGTTCAAGTCCACCAACACAAACACACAGGTTCCAGTCCCACCAACACAAAGACACAGGTTCAAGTCCCACCAACACAAAGACGCAGGTTCAAGTCCCACCAACACAAAGACGCGAGTTCAAGTCCCACCAACACAAACACGCAGGTTCAAGTCCCACCAACACAAACACGCAGGTTCAAGTCCCACCAACACAAAGACGCAGGTTCAAGTCCCATCAACACAAACACACAGGTTCAAGTCCCACCAACACAAAGATGCAGGTTCAAGTCCCATCAACACAAAGACACAGGTTCAGGTCCCATCAACACAAACACGCAGGTTCAAGTCCACCAACACAAAGACGCAGGTTCAAGTCCCACCAACACAAAGACGCAGGTTCAAGTCCACCAATACAAAGACGCAGGTTCAAGTCCCACCAACACAAAGACGCAGGTTCAAGTCCCATCAACACAAACACGCAGGTTCAAGTCCACCAACACAAAGACGAAGGTTCAAGTCCCACCAACACAAAGACGCAGGTTCAAGTCCCACCAACACAAAGACGCAGGTTCAAGTCCACCAACACAAAGACGCAGGTTCAAGTCCACCAACACAAAGACGCAGGTTCAAGTCCCACCAACACAAAGACGCAGGTTTAAGTCCCACCAAGACAAACGCACAGGTTCAAGTCCCACAAACACGCAGGTTCAAGTCCACCAACACAAAGACGCAGGTTCAAGTCCCACCAACACAAAGACGCAGGTTCAAGTCCCACCAACACAAACACGCAGGTTCAAGTCCCACCAACACAAAGATGCAGGTTCAAGTCCCATCAACACAAAGACACAGGTTCAGGTCCCATCAACACAAACACGCAGGTTCAAGTCCACCAACACAAAGACGCAGGTTCAAGTCCCACCAACACAAAGACGCAGGTTCAAGTCCACCAACACAAAGACGCAGGTTCAAGTCCACCAACACAAAGACGCAGGTTCAAGTCCACCAACACAAAGACGCAGGTTTAAGTCCCACCAAGACAAACGCGCAGGTTCAAGTCCCACAAACACGTAGGTTCAAGTCCACCAACACAAAGACGCAGGTTCAAGTCCAATCAACACAAGCACGCAGGTTCAAGTCCACCAACACAAAGACGCAGGTTCAAGTCCCACCAACACAAAGACGCAGGTTCAAGTCACACCAACACAAAGACGCAGGTTCAAGTCCCACCAACACAAAGACGCAGGTTCAAGTCCACCAACACAAAGACGCAGGTTCAAGTCCACCAACACAAAGACGCAGGTTCAAGTCCCACCAAGACAAACGCACAGGTTCAAGTCCCACAAACACGCAGGTTCAAGTCCACCAACACAAACACACAGGTTCAAGTCCCACCAACAAACAGGTTCAAGTCCCACCAACACAAACACGCAGGTCCAAGTCCCACAAACACGCAGGTTCAAGTCCACCAACACAAACACGCAGGTTCAAGTCCCACCAAGACAAACGCACAGGTTCAAGTCCCACAAACACACAGGTTCAAGTCCACCAACACAAACACGCAGGTTCAAGTCCCACCAACACAAACACACAGGTTCAAGTCCCACCAACACAAAGACGCAGGTTCAAGTCCCACCAACACAAACACGCAGGTTCAAGTCCCACCAACAAACACACAGGTTCAAGTCCCACCAACACAAAGACGCAGGTTCAAGTCCCACCAACACAAACACGCAGGTTCAAGTCCCACCAACAAACACACAGGTTCAAGTCCCACAAACACGCAGGTTCAAGTCCACCAACACAAAGACGCAGGTTCAAGTCCCACCAACACAAACACGCAGGTTCAAGTCCCACCAACACAAACACACAGGTTCAAGTCCCACCAACACAAAGACGCAGGTTCAAGTCCCACCAACACAAACACGCAGGTTCAAGTCCCACCAACAAACACACAGGTTCAAGTCCCACCAACACAAAGACGCAGGTTCAAGTCCCACCAACACAAACACGCAGGTTCAAGTCCCACCAACAAACACACAGGTTCAAGTCCCACAAACACGCAGGTTCAAGTCCACCAACACAAACACGCAGGTTCAAGTCCACCAACACAAACACGCAGGTTCAAGTCCCACCAACAAACACACAGGTTCAAGTCCCACAAACACGCAGGTTCAAGTCCACCAACACAAACACGCAGGTTCAAGTCCACCAACACAAACACGCAGGTTCAAGTCCCACCAACAAACACACAGGTTCAAGTCCCACAAACACGCAGGTTCAAGTCCACCAACACAAACACGCAGGTTCAAGTCCACCAACAGAGTAGAGAAAGTCTGCAGCTCATCGTCGACATTGGAAACATTACAGCTTCCATCAGGTCAGACTGATGGAGAGTCTCTGTTCTGGGGTTATAAATACTGTGAGTACTGGTAGTAGGGGAGGTACAGGCAGTACCTCTAGTACAGGTACTGGTGTCAGTATCACCACCTCAGTACTGTGATGTTTTACCTCGTAGTGTTCGTACTCGTCCACGTCAAACGTCTCAAAGTCAAAGAAGCCGTGCTGTAGAGCCTGAAACACAAACACAAGGTTTGTGACGCTCAGGTGAGAGTTGATATCAGTTGACATCCAGCCAATCACAGCTCACCTTCCTGATGCCCTGCAGACAGTCGAGCACCGTGAGGTTAAAGGTGCAATTCCCAAAGGAAGCGTCCCTGAAGAGACACACAGAGACCAGCAGATCAACACACAGCTGATATCACATGATGTTAACGTATTGATCTCCAGCTAAACCTGCCACACAATAAAAAAAATTGTAATTGTTGCCCAGCACTAGTATACACACACACACACACACACACACACACACACACGGCAACGATTACAATTTTTAATCGCGATTAACCTCATTGTTATGTGCAAAGTTCAATAATGAATTCATAAGTAGTGTATTGTGCACTGTTATTTTGAAGTGCTGCTCTATGAACTAAAGGTGAATAACATTGTGTGTGAACACGTTGAACACATCAGGTTGTTGTGAGCAGCAGTGTTCTCTTCACACAGCAGCAGTTATAACACAGTTATAATGATTCTGATCAGAGATATTCAGGTGTTCACAACTTTATCTTCATGTGTAAGAGATGATATTTAAATATACTTCTTGAGAACTGAAACATATCTACGTCATGTTTTTATGTTAAATTCTCAGTAGTGATACTAAATGATGCTTATTATACATATTACAAACAAAACACTTTAAAAATGGGGGTGAGTGAGTGAGTGAAGGAGTGAGTGAGTGAAGGAGTGAGTGAGTGAAGGAGGGGGTGAGTGAGGGAGTGAGTGAAGGAGGGGGTGAGTGAGGGAGTGAGTGAAGGAGTGAGTGAAGGAGGGGGTGAGTGAGGGAGTGAGTGAGTGAAGGAGTGAGTGAAGGAGGGGTTCCGGACCCACACAAACAGCTGTTCACCGCTCGCTGCACGGTTCCCGTGTTAAACATGTCCGCTGAATAATAAAAAAAACCTGCGTTAACACGCGATAAAATAATAGTCGGCATTAATGAATGAATGCGTTTGACCCATCCCTGTATCAGGGAGCAGTGGGCGGCCCATGCAGGCACCCGGGGAGCAGTTAGGGTTCAGTGTCTTGCTCAGGGACATATTTATTTAAACATTTCTATAAATAAAT
>CM051694.1:30516475-30576475 GCA_028022725.1 Lycodopsis pacificus
CCGGAAAAGGTGCAGGCAGTCACTGACTGGCCCATCCCCACCAACCAAAAACAGCTGAAGAGTTTTTTGGGCCTGGCCTCGTACTACAGAAGGTTTGTGCGAGGGTTTGCTTGCACTGCTGCGCCCCTGTTTCAGCTGCTGCAGAAAGACAGAGACTTTTCGTGGACAGAGCAATGCCAGACGGCGTTCAGCAGCCTTCGGTGCGCCCTGACTGAGGCTGCGGTGCTCGCCCCACCCGACCCCAGCTTACCCTTCATGCTGGACACGGACGCTAGCGGAGCAGGCGTCGGAGGAGTGCTTTCCCAGGCGGGACCCGAGGGAGAGCGAGTGGTGGCGTACTTCAGCCGGGCGTTCAACAAAGCGGAGCACCGCTACTGCGTTACCCGCAGGGAGCTCTTGGCAGTGGTGCTGTCAATCAGGCACTTCAAGTACTATCTGTGTGGCCTGCCCTTCACGGTGAGGACGGACCACTCTGCTCTGCAGTGGCTCATGACATTCAAGGAGCCGGAGGGGCAGGTGGCCAGGTGGTTGGAGGAGCTTCAGGCTTTCGATTTCAACGTGGAGCACCGGGCAGGGGTACGCCACACTAATGCAGACGCACTCTCACGCCGCCCATGTGCCGCAGACGGGTGCCGCTACTGCGAGCGGAGGGAGACCCGCGAGAAAGAACTGTGTGAAGAGGAGGGAGGCTGTGCTGCAGTTCGACAGGTGGAGTTCATATGCCGGGAGCTGCAGACAGTGGACTGGGCAGAGTGGAGGCAATACCAGGTGCAGGATGCAGACGTACAGCCTGTATGGCAGTGGGTGGAGGCACAGCGGCGGCCACCGTGGGAGGAGGTGGCAGGGTCCTCCAAAGCAACCAAAGGGCTTTGGTCTCAGTTTGGATCGCTGCGCCTGAGTCAAGGCGTGCTGCAGCGGGCGTGGAAGGAGCCAGCAACAGGGGAGGCAAGGTGGCAGATGGTGGTCCCCAAGGACCTACGTGAGGTGGTGTTGGAAGCCATGCATGGAGCTGCAGGGTCTGGGCATTTTGGTGTTTCTAAAACACTCAGTCGCCTCCGTCAAGGCTTCTACTGGGGACAGTGCCGGAGGGACGTGGAGGACTTTTGCCGGCGCTGTGACCCCTGTATGGCAAGAAGGGGCCCCCCAGGTCGCTCCCACGCTCCACTGCAGCAGTTTCCAGTGGGGGCACCGATGGAACGGGTGGCTGTGGATGTGGTGGGTCCGCTGCCTCTCTCAGACGGAGGAAACCGCTACGTCCTCACCGCCATAGACTATTTCACAAAATGGCCAGAGGCGTACGCCCTCCCAGACCAAGAGGCAGAGACAGTCGTGGAGGCCCTGGTGGGGGGTATGTTCAGCCGGTTCGGAGTACCGGAGACCATACATAGCGACCAAGGGAGGAACTTCGAGTCTCGAGTGTTTGCGGCCATGTGCGAAAGATTGGGCATGCACAAGACTCGCACCTCTCCCCTGCGGCCCCAGAGTGATGGGTTGGTGGAAAGATTCCATCGCACCATGGGCCAGCAGCTTGCCATCCTCACTTCGCAGCACCAGCGGGACTGGGACAGGCATTTGCCCTTGGTGCTCATGGCGTGTCGATCTGCGGTGCAAGAGTCATCATCCTGTACACCCGCTCTCCTCATGCTGGGGAGAGAGCTCCGCACCCCCGCGGAACTGGCTTTTGGACGGCCACCTGAGTCCCCAGACACTGCCCCAGGTCCGGAGTATGCCCGGAGGCTACAGGACCGCCTCGAGTCAGCCCACGTTTTTGCCCGGAAACAGCAGCTGAGTGCTGGCGTGAGGCAAAAACGCAACTACGACGTGAGGGAAAAAGGAAAGCACTTCGAGGCTGGAGACCTGGTCTGGGTCTACAACCCCCAGCGAAAGAAGGGCCGGTGTCCAAAGCTCGACAGTCAATGGGCTGGCCCCTGCAGAGTATTGGAGAGGGTGGGCGAGGTCGTCTACAGGGTGCAGCTACCTCCTAAGGGAAGGAGAGTGGTGCTCCATCGAGACAGGCTCGCCCCTTACAGAGGGGTCTCTTCTCCACTGGCATCTGGGGCGTGTGGACCTCCTCCGCAGCCTATTCCTCCTGGCCACTCCCTGGCTCAGGGCGGAAGCTGCCCGTCGGAGTCGCTCTCCTTCTCTCCCCCGGGCCCAGTGGACACAACCCCCCGAGAGGCCAGGCCGCAAAGACAGAGAAGGCCTCCGGGACGGTTCAGAGACTTTGTTGTTCCATCTAGGATGGCTGATAGTGAAGAGTGAGACTTTAGGTTCCAGAGAGGGCAAGAATACGCCCTGGTCTCACTGGAAGTGACTGTAGTCCACCCTGATTTCCAGAAAAAAAAAAAAAAAACACAAAGAAAATAACAAAAAGAAAATGTACTCATGTTTTCCCGTCTGCATTGTGTTGGGAGTGTTTATGTACATTGTTTATGTTGCTCGGGTTGTTCCTTGGGGGCAAGGAACTTTGTAGTGGGAGGGTAGTGTAGCGATCCTGTAAAGTGGGTTTGCCGGTTATGTGTCGGGAGCTAGTGGGTGCGGGGTTAGACCGGAACCGGAAGTAGTGGGGTTGTTGTTGTTGTAACACACTGTAGAGTTCGATGAATGTTCGCTAGAGACTCGGAGATAAGAGTGACGGTTGTGACGAATAAACCTATTGAAAGGACCCTGTCTCCGACTCTGTAAGTGGAACATTACAATATTAACGTCTAATGCCGTGTTCGCACCAAACGCATCGAACATTTGACGCGCGTCTAGATTACATACGTCTCTGCACAGACGCGATGAGACTGGCGCGGCGCCAATTTGCGATGGATGCAAATTTGCAGCGCGAAATCGTGAGTTGAAATTTTTCAACTTCTGCGAAATATTGGCGTGACGCTGCGGCGCGATAGCCGATCAGCGTTGAGTTGCTCCCCCGTCATCACTGACTTCCTGCCGCTGTTGAATCAGGAAATGAATCCTGTAGCCGTCTGTGTTCACGCAGAGCTCTGACGCCTCATATCAACAGAGACCGGACCAACATGTGTACATGTGTGTGTGAACCATACGGTACAAACCATGAACACGCTGCCGTATTTACGTCTACGTGACGTTATTGAGTGCTGGTGGAGCTGCTACGATGTTAGCATAGCATAGCACCGATCCATCAGAGCTCCATTGAGAAGACAAGTCGCCTACAAATCGGCATCATCACGTAGTTCTTTCCCTTTTTGTCGGTTTATTGCCGTTGAATCACAGCCGATCAGGTTATTTAGTGTTCGTACAGCTGCAGTAAACAGACGTGTGTCTTGCTGTGAATACAGCTCGATAGAATCCACGGAGCTCCTCTGAACGATGTCATGAACCAGACATGACGGCGTTTAGTTTCCTGATATCTGTGACTTCCACAACACGTACTCAGCAGAAAGAGGTTATTGTTTCCATCAGTGGCGGCTGGTCAAGAGAGGGCAATGGGGCATGGCCCCACCATGAGCCACACGGAAATAAATAAATAAATAAATAAAAATTATAATAATCATAAATTATACGAATTGTCAATATTTGTGTTTTTTAACTATGGAATGTACCCAGTAATGTGTGTACAATATGATATCTGCGCAAAATATATGCTTTTCCTGCTCGTCCTCTCCCCCTGTGTGCTCGTCTGCTCGTGCTCTCTGTCTGTGTGCACGACACGTCTGAAAGCGCGCAGCGAGGGGGCCTGATCGTTTTGGCCCAGAAGAGGCGGGTCTATGAAGCCGTTTAGCCAATTGCTGATTCAAGATATAAATGAGTGACATACAATTTAGCCAATCAGCGCCTCAAATAGATGCAGCTGTGGACCAGAACGATCAAGCCCCGGAGCTGCGCGTTCTCGTCAGGAGAAGTCTCGACAGGAGCCCGCGCCAGCGCGAGCTCTCTTCCTCCAAGACCCGTTTGAGAGGAGAACTTTGAGGAGATTCTGCAGCCAAAGAGCTGATATCAGATCAGCCTGACCTCACAACCAGACAGCAGACTACATGCGAAGCTTCACTACTTCGTACAAGTCAGTCAATCAACTTCCTTTCTTCCTAAAAGTACGCTGATTACTTCGACATACCATACGTATCCACAGGCAGGGGCGGACTGGCCATCGGGGATACCGGGGGAATCCCCGGTAGGCCGACGGGACTATATTATATGCTTCACAGAACACGTTCAATTTACTCTAATACCGAAAGTCAATAATCAGTGAAAACTATCAACAGTATAAACTGACATTATACTACTCCTCGCGATCCGAGGACGCCACAGCACGGCTGGACACTCCGGTGCTTTTAAAAACGTTTCTCCATAACCGCGGTCTGCGCCGTGCGGTCGACGCCGGCGGAGGTGCGAATGGCCGCCGTAGACCGGCGAAATACATGCCGTGTATTGAGTGGGCAGCGCGCCGTGTGTTGAGTGGGCAGCGCGCCGTGTGTTGAGTGGGCAGCGCGCCGTGTGTTGAGTGGGCAGCGCGCCGTGTGTTGAGTGGGCAGCGCGCCGTGTGTTGAGTGGGCAGCGCGCCGTGTGTTGAGTGGGCCGGTCTGACAGTAACTCTGGGACACTTTTTCCCCCTAAATGAACAGTGAAAACTCATCATAGCTTAATTTAACATCAGTATTCATAATTACACTTCATGTTTACTTCTCCTGATCTTTACCTCCTATAACAAGGTCCATAGGACATCTCAATAAATAAACATATATAATAAACATATATATATATATATATATAAGTGTTATTTACTGCTTTTTTTCATGTTGGAATAAATGTTAAATATTTAACTGCCAAGTAATAATGCGTGTTTGATGCTAAATTTTTTTTGCATGAAATCATACTGGGATGTTTGCTGAAATTGATAGGATGGCCCTCCCTAGAACATGTTCCACCAGCCGCCACTGGTTTCCATGGTTAATGACGGACAGTTGAACGGTTTTCAGGCCGATAAGCCCCGCCCCCTCTCCGGCATGTCAGCGCGAATCACGACGCGTTTGGTGTGAACGTAGCATAAGTAATAAATACTTACATCAATCTGGATAACTGAACATTAAACTATTTCTTTACTATTATTGTGAAAATATTCTTTCAGTTAGTATCACTGCTGAACATTTTTATATATATATATATATATAATAATAATATAAAACCTGTAGAAACATTAAGTACTGTTCATATATCAGTTTATATCCATATCAATAACCTGATCCATAATATCAGAACAAACTGACATATAAACACAGTAAGAATCTCTACCTTTAATAAATAATTCTACATTTCATGAGTCTTTGTTACTAGTTTTATATGTATTATTAATAATATAATAAACTACATTGAACTTGTTATGACAGAAAAATCTGTTGACCATTACGTGTTCAATAAACTCTTTAACTTTAATAAACTCTATTGAAGTATTTGTACCTTTAATAAACTCTTACTTATCTTAAATACACTATTTGTACCTTTAATGGACTCCATTGAAGTATTTGTACCTTTAAAAAACTGATGTACCTGTACCTTTAATAAACTCTATTGATGTACCTTTAATAAACTGAGTACCTGTACCTTTAATAAACTGATGTACCTGTACCTTTAATAAACTGTGTACCTGTACCTTTAATAAACTGAGTACCTGTACCTTTAATAAACTGTGTACCTGTACCTTTAATAAACTGATGTACCTGTACCTTTAATAAACTGTGTACCTGTACCTTTAATAAACTGATGTACCTGTACCTTTAATAAACTGTGTACCTGTACCTTTAATAAACTGATGTACCTGTACCTTTAATAAACTGATGTACCTGTACCTTTAATAAACTGATGTACCTGTACCTTTAATAAACTGAGTACCTGTACCTTTAATAAACTGATGTACCTGTACCTTTAATAAACTGATGTACCTGTACCTTTAATAAACTGATGTACCTGTACCTTTAATAAACTGATGTACCTGTACCTTTAATAAACTGAGTACCTGTACCTTTAATAAACTGATGTACCTGTACCTTTAATAAACTGATGTACCTGTACCTTTAATAAACTGTGTACCTGTACCTTTAATAAACTGATGTACCTGTACCTTTAATAAACTGATGTACCTGTACCTTTAATAAACTGTGTACCTGTACCTTTAATAAACTGATGTACCTGTACCTTTAATAAACTAAAGATTGAAGTAATTGCACCTTTAATAAACTGTGTACCTTTAATAAACTCTATTGATGTACCTTTAATAAACTGTGTACCTGTACCTTTAATAAACTGATGTATCTGTACCTTTAATAAACTAAAGACTGAAGTACTTGTACCTTTAACAAACAGTGTACCTTTAATAAACTATATTGATGTACCTGTACCTTTAATAAACTGATGTATCTGTACCTTTAATAAACTAAAGACTGAAGTACTTGTACCTTTAACAAACAGTGTACCTTTAATAAACTCTATTGATGTACCTTTAATAAACTGAGCTCCTCCCACCGGCTCGGACTCGTCCGTCATCCCGAACAGGACAGACAGGATCGGGGTGTGTCTAACTCCTTCCTTCGTCATGGGTCCGTCTAATTCCTGGCCTGTCTCACCTCCACCAGCTCACAAACTTTTTAACTGCTAGCAGCTCTGTTAGCCGTTAGCAGGCTAGCAGCAGAGCAGGTGAACAGAGACTGTTCAAAAGTTTTTAAAAAACAAACTCTATCCTCAGTTTCCCATCAGCCCTTGCGGGGGATCGTTTTTACCGTTTCCGTTGTTTGGTTTTCCGTTCTTTCCCCGGTATATATTCCCGGGTTAGCATGTTAGCATGATTCGCGACGCTCCGAGAGTCTCAAACTGTGATTTAACAAATCCCTCCTTAAGACACGTTCCCATAGCAACGGGATCCGCGCCCACAACAACAGCAGCCAATCATCGATCAGAACAGTCTGTGCTACCTTCACGGTCCGCTGGGACACAAAATAAGTGAGGCGTTCGGTGACCGACAGGAACAAAACACGTAAATGTATTAAATATAAAGATAATCCCGACAATAAGAATCAAGATAATCAATACTGGACCTTAATGATTAGATTAATGTACTGGTATCGTTTTATCTCACTTTATTGGCATGAAAGTGTCTAAAAAACACGTTCATTAAAATGTTACTTTTGTTTTAATCGTCATATACGTGAATTATGTTAAATATATATTATAGTATATTACTGTATAATATTAATAATATTAAACTTTAATTTGACAAATGATGTAGTAAAACTTAAGAATAAACTAAAGTTTTCTATACTTTGTACTAAAATGTAAATCAGCTTCATTTCTTGATGATTATTTTACAGTTTATCACTATTTTATTAATCTATTAATTATATGAATCAGTTTTATTGTAATACTAATTATGATAATAATAAGGTAATAAACACTGAGGACGTCTATCTTATAGTTATTAACTCTAAAGTCAAAGTGGAATAGATAGATATATACTTTATTCATCCCCAGGGGGACATTTGTGAATGAATGAAATGAAAAATACATTTTCCCAGTTTTAATCATGTCCCTCTTACTGTTATATTATTATATCATATATATATATGTGAAATAATATATAAATATAATATATATATATATATATATATACTGTGCTTCACTAACGATGAAGGTGATCCTGAGATCTGTTCTCAGGTCAGTTTATCTTCAGAAATACTGAAACAACCCTTTGATCACATGACACGTGACGGGTGAGATAACCTCACCTGATTGGCTGGTTTTAAGACTTCAGACCGTATGTTTAGAGCTGTGGACTAGTCCTTTACTGTTTATGATGTCAGAATCTCACCTGCGATTAGAGAGATCCACACACGGTTAGGTCCAGGTCCAGGTCCAGGTCCTGGTCCAGGTCCAGGTCCTGGTCCTGGTCCAGCTCCAGGTCCTGGTTGGAGAATCCGGGAGCCGCCCTGTGGCGTCCTCCAGGCCCCGGCGTCCGCCATGCTGCAGGGCGGCGAGCAGACTGACGAGGACACGGCTGAGAATGAGGAGGTGTCAGGTGACCCGGATCAGGTTGCTCCTGGTTCCAGAGGGGACAGAGGTGTGAGTTTACAGCCAGCTCAGGTTTCAACACACATTCAGGTCCCAGCTGGACTTCCTGCTGTACTCAACTGTACATCAGGTCACCTGCTGCAGGTCAGTTAGAGAGGTGGGAGGGGCCAACACGACACCGCGCTGATGACATCATGGAAACCAGACTGGGGGGACCACAGGAAGTCCAGGTCCACCAGGGACGGTCCAGACCTGATCACCTGTCTTCATGCTGGAGAGCGAGACACACCTGGACAAAACAAAAACAAAAGACAATACCCAGAATGCAACACTCTTTAACACTGTTGGAGGCAAAATATGAAGACAAATATACTCACAGAAAACAACGTGAGAAAGAATTGTGATTCAGACACTAAACCCTCGAGAGCATCATTTAAAATCCTCCTCACCTACAAAGCCCTGATTGGTCAGAAACCATCAGATCTTAAGGAGCTGATAGAACCATGCTATCCTACTAGAGAGCTGCACTCCCTAAACTCAGGATTACCTGTGGTTCCTAAAGTCTTAAAAGGTAGAGCAGGAACCAGATCCTTCAGTTATCAAGCTCCTGTTGTGTAGAACCAGCTTCAAGTTTCAGTCCGTGGGGCAGAGACACTCACCACATTTAAGACTAGGCTTAAGACTCTCCTCTTTGAGGTTTATAGTCAGGGCTGGATCAGGTTGCTAGGTAGGGCTGGTTCAGGTCTATAGTTAGTGCTGGTTCAGGTCTATAGTTAGGACTGGTTCAGGTCTATAGTTAGGGCTGGTTCAGGTCTATAGTTAGGGCTGGTTCAGGTTTATAGTTAGGGTTGGTTCAGGTCTATAGTTAGAACTGGTTCAGGTCTATAGTTAGGGCTGGTTCAGGTCTATAGTTAGGACTGGTTCAGGTCTATAGTTAGGGTTGGTTCAGGTCTATAGTTAGAACTGGTTCAGGTCTATAGTTAGGGTTGGTTCAGGTCTATAGTTAGAACTGGTTCAGGTCTATAGTTAGGGCTGGTTCAGGTCTATAGTTAGGGTTGGTTCAGGTCTATAGTTAGGGTTGGTTCAGGTCTATAGTTAGAACTGGTTCAGGTCTATAGTTAGGGTTGGTTCAGGTCTATAGTTAGAACTGGTTCAGGTCTATAGTTAGGGTTGGTTCAGGTCTATAGTTAGAACTGGTTCAGGTCTATAGTTAGGGTTGGTTCAGGTCTATAGTTAGGGTTGGTTCAGGTCTATAGTTAGAACTGGTTCAGGTCTATAGTTAGGGTTGGTTCAGGTCTATAGTTAGGGTTGGTTCAGGTCTATAGTTAGGGTTGGTTCAGGTCTATAGTTAGAACTGGTTCAGGTCTATAGTTAGGGTTGGTTCAGGTCTATAGTTAGGGTTGGTTCAGGTCTATAGTTAGGGTTGGTTCAGGTCTATAGTTAGAACTGGTTCAGGTCTATAGTTAGGGTTGGTTCAGGTCTATAGTTAGAACTGGTTCAGGTCTATAGTTAGGGTTGGTTCAGGTCTATAGTTAGGGTTGGTTCAGGTCTATAGTTAGAACTGGTTCAGGTCTATAGTTAGGGTTGGTTCAGGTCTATAGTTAGGGTTGGTTCAGGTCTATAGTTAGAACTGGTTCAGGTCTATAGTTAGGGTTGGTTCAGGTCTATAGTTAGGGTTGGTTCAGGTCTATAGTTAGAACTGGTTCAGGTCTATAGTTAGGGTTGGTTCAGGTCTATAGTTAGGGTTGGTTCAGGTCTATAGTTAGAACTGATTCAGGTCTATAGTTAGGGTTGGTTCAGGTCTATAGTTAGAACTGGTTCAGGTCTATAGTTAGGGTTGGTTCAGGTCTATAGTTAGGGTTGGTTCAGGTCTATAGTTAGAACTGGTTCAGGTCTATAGTTAGGGTTGGTTCAGGGCTATAGTTAGGGTTGGTTCAGGTCTATAGTTAGAACTGGTTCAGGTCTATAGTTAGGGTTGGTTCAGGTCTATAGTTAGGGTTGGTTCAGGTCTATAGTTAGAACTGGTTCAGGTCTATAGTTAGGGTTGGTTCAGGTCTATAGTTAGGGTTGGTTCAGGTCTATAGTTAGAACTGGTTCAGGTCTATAGTTAGGGTTGGTTCAGGTCTATAGTTAGGGTTGGTTCAGGTCTATAGTTAGGGCTGGTTCAGGTTCATACCTTTCTCTCCTCGCAGGTTTCCGTGGATAGTGGTTATACCTGGATCATGGTCTTGCCTCCTGCCCTGAATCTGTCCCGTTCACTCCTCACGCTCTGATGACTCTGATGACTCTGATGACAGAGAATACAGGGAACTGAACCAGGACTTGATGGGATGGTGCCAGTGGAACCGCCTCCAGATCAATTCTGGTAAAACCAAAGAGCTGCTGGTGGACTTCACTCTCCTCCGGTACCAGTGAATATCCAGGGAACGGACATTGAGATGGTGAGGTCTTATAAGTACCTGTGTGTTCACTCGAACAATGAACTGGACTGGACTGACCGCACGCACTCTATAAAAAGGGTCAGAGCTGCTGCTGAGGAGACTCAGGTCTTTGGAGTGCAGGGAGCTCTCCTGAGGACCTTCTTGGGGTACATCCCAAGTCTCTTAATTGCATCCCCGTTTCCCTCACTTGGGTCCTTTCCTTGCGTCTTAGTCCCTCCCACCAGGGATGCATGGAGGAAACCATGCGAGGAGAGAGGAACGAGGAGATATGTTTTAGGAGACATGAGACGTCCTTTCCTCTGAAGCGTCACGTGAAGCGACGTCTGTTTCTGATGACGGAGGATCAGCTGATCACAGCTGGATCAGCTGTCAGTCGCTTTAACAGCTGGAGAGACTTTAGAGAAGTTTGTGTGTGTTCACATGATCACTGTACTTAATAACAGGAACTAATAACACTAATAGCTAATAAAGACACACAGCGATCACCACTGTACTTAATAACACGAATAACTAATAAAGACACACAGTGATCACCACTGTACTTAATAACACTAATAACTAATAAAGACACACAGTGACCACTGTACTTAATAACACTAATAACTAATAAAGACACACAGTGACCACTGTACTTAATAACACTAATAACTAATAAAGACACACAGTGATCACCACTGTACTTAATAACACTAATAACTAATAAAGACACACAGTGACCACTGTACTTAATAACACTAATAACTAATAAAGACACACAGCGATCACCACTGTACTTAATAACACTAATAACTAATAAAGACACACAGTGATCACCACTGTACTTAATAACACTAATAACTAATAAAGACACACAGTGATCACCACTGTACTTAATAACACTAATAACTAATAAAGACACACAGTGACCACTGTACTTAATAACACTAATAACTAATAAAGACACACAGCGATCACCACTGTACTTAATAACACTAATAACTAATAAAGACACACAGTGACCACTGTACTTAATAACACTAATAACTAATAAAGACACACAGCGATCACCACTGTACTTAATAACACTAATAACTAATAAAGACACACAGTGACCACTGTACTTAATAACACTAATAACTAATAAAGACACACAGTGACCACTGTACTTAATAACACGAATAACTAATAAAGACACACAGCGATCACCACTGTACTTAATAACACGAATAACTAATAAAGACACACAGCGATCACCACTGTACTTAATAACACTAATAACTAATAAAGACACACAGTGACCACCACTGTAGAGAGTTTCTCTCTGTAGTCTGTTAAACTGTGTCCTGTGTTCTGTTTATCAGCTCAGGATCCATTTCTACCGGCGGGATGCGATCGTCTTATTGATGAATTATTTGCGTCTGTACGTGAAATCGTGACTGTGGCGTCATTATTAAATAACCCAGAATATGATTATTGTTTCTCTTAAATGATAAAACTCAAACACTCAGGATGATGTAGAATGTGTTTAGTCTCTCAGCTCTCACTCTCTCTATTTATATATAAATATATCTATTTATTTATATATATATATATAAATATATATTAGGGGTGTAACGGTACGCGTATTCGTATTGAACCGTTCGGTACACATGACGAACCCAATACTTTTGCAAGATGTGAGTAACAATACTACATCACATGAAGGAGCAGCTTGTGTTTTTATGCTCATGTGTTGCTGAGAAGACACCAGAAGACGAGTCACTCAGGTTTAGTTCCATCACTGTTCAAAGTCAAAGAATAACTTCATGATGTTAGTTGTAATGAATAAATATATTTTAAAATCAAGTACATTTCTCTGGCATTGATAGTTTCTACTGAACCGAAACGTACCGAACCGTGGCTCCACTGCACCGTACCCAACACAACCGTGAGTTTGTGACCCGTTACTCCCCTACTGTGTATATATATATATATAAATATATATACACCAAATATATATAAATGTAGAAGGTGTTTCGTCTCTCAGCTCTCTGACTTTAATTGTTTTCATAATAAAGTTATTGATGGAAACATCAGATCATGAAAACACAAATCTTTCTAATAAATGTAGAAAGTTGTTTGTGGTGCTTTTGTTGTTCAGACTACAATGAACATTTATTTAAACCAGATGTTGAATCAGAAACCTGATCAAATGTAAACTAGAGTTTAATCTGTGATCCGTCTTCACTCTGGTGTTAAACTCAGTCAGTCAGTGCGATCGGCTGCAGCGTCCAATCACATGACAGAAGAAGCATGAGGGGGCGTGTCGGCCGTTAAAACACTTCCTGGAAGTCTGTTCTCCTGGGTCCTCCTCATGGCTCCTCAGAGATCCCTCCTCGCTCCTCCCTCCTCAGACCTACATTAGAGCTTTGGGACGGCCGTCAATATGGCGGCGCAGAACAACTTCCGGTTCAAGCGATGATCGAGGAAACGAGAATTAAGAGACGTGAGAAGCAGCCTTTGACTCCGTGCTGGGCAGCAGCATCTCGACAGGAACAGACTCAACAAGGAGGCAGCAGTGTGCTGGTCTCTCTCTCACACGATTCAAAAACAGAAGCAGACATTTATTTATTACAGTTTTAATGAAACACCCTGAGACAGAAGCTGAAGGTCGGGGGGGCGAGCAGCTGGACAGTGTGTGTGTGTCTACAGGTGTTTGTTAGCTGCTCCTGATCCTACACATTCGATGATGAACGTCTCGTTGCTGCTCAGTTCGTCCTCAGACTTTGTTATTGTGAACTTTGCCTGCAAATAGAAACAAACATTAATATTTACACAATAAAACAGTGTGTGTGTATGTATATATACACACACACACACACACACACGTATTAGTGTCTCTCTCTAGGACCCTGAGTGTCTCCTACCTGAGTCAGCTGCTCTGCGATGTGAATGGCGGTCTGTGTGTGCAGCGTCACGGGGCCGGTTCGAATCCGAGACGTTCCCTTCGCCAACGCCATGAAGATGATGAGCTGAGGAGGAAGAGGAGGAGGGTTAGAGGACTTTGTATGAAACGTACATCAGAGGTCAGAGGTCAGCAGGTGTGTCTCACCTGGTCCTGCAGGAACTCGTCCACACAGCCGTTGTGTCTGATGTTTCTCAGCAACATCTCAGCAGCTTCAATGCCAATTTTATCTACATACACACCTGACACACACACACGTCAGTACACAGACCAGACTTCATGTACTAATGAAGACGTTGAAAGAGTTTCAGGTGACGTGCTCACCTTTCTTCCCCAGAGCTGAACCTGCAAACACACAACCTGTCGACGACTCTGCGATTATTCTGAGACAGACGGGAGAAGAACCAATCAGAGAGCTGTGAGGATGTGTTCACTGCACGTGGGAAAAACTAGGATTAAACATCCAGTTTCATATCCAACTCATACAGGCTCCGCCCTCTACGGGCAACGCTCTCCTCCAATCACAAGAAGTGCAGACGGCCGGTCATGCACGTAGTCGTCATGACGCCGCTCTTTGGTTTGTGACGTTTTGAAGCCGCCGGGTCGGCGATTTGGCAGTCGCCATCTTGTTTTTTTTAAATCAACCTGTGAAACATTGAATGCGTTGTAACTCTGTCATGTTGTTCTGTAGACTTGACATCTATCACACTTCATCCTGATAGGAGGAGGAGGAGGAGGATGAAGAGGGTCCTCCGTTGTCTCGACGGTCTCTCCCCGTTAAAGGCTTTCTTGGGGAGTTGTTGCTGTTCTGATGGGACAGGATGTAAAGCCCTCTGAGGCACATTCATCATTTGTGATTTTGGGCTATACAAAATAAATTAAATTCAACAGGAAGTGACCATATCTGGACTGAGGAGGACGTAGAGACGCCGTATGCGTCTCTGGTAGAGACCTGTCAATCAGCGGGTAGCCCCGCCCTAAAGCATCCCCTGCTTTATGGTCTGGTAGAGACCTGTCAATCAGCGTGTAGCCCCGCCCTAAAGCATCCCCTGCTTTATGGTCTGTGTGACTCTAAATGGACCATCATGTACTAAATGAACATCATGCTGTATTGAAGAAGACTTGAAACTAGAGATTGAGACATAAACTCATGTTTACAATGTTTACTGAGGGAATAAATCAAGAGACAAGTAGAGTCATTTTCTATAGACTTCTATACAACCAGAGGAGTCGCCCCCTGGTGGCCACTAGAGAGAATGCAGGAGGTTTCTGGGTTCTAGAGACAAGAGGACTGGACTGTCTGTGGACCATCACCCACCATTACCTGTTACTGGGTTCACAGGCTGATGAAC
The DNA here is from genome assembly GCA_028022725.1 of Lycodopsis pacificus. Taxonomy (NCBI): domain Eukaryota; kingdom Metazoa; phylum Chordata; class Actinopteri; order Perciformes; family Zoarcidae; genus Lycodopsis; species Lycodopsis pacificus. Next base: position 30,531,214 of record CM051694.1, read on the forward strand.
GGAGTTCACGTTCAGTTGGCGAATGCTCGTTCGTGATTAGAGGAGAAAACGACCCACAGAGCCCAGCAGAGGGCTCCGCCTGTGCTCATAGAACCAGGGTTACGATATCGTAACCTTCATCACTGTTTTCACTTATAACCAGCGGCGATGTCATCGGGTGGGCGGGGCTTACATGATGCCGTTGCCGTTCCCACAGGCCTTCTCCTTCTCCTGCAGCGCCGGGATGTTGATGTACAGCTCTTTGATCTCCTTCCTGATGGTCCGAACAGCAGCCGATGACATGTCTTTAGCCAACTGAAGACACGAGAACCACCATCAGTACCATCAATACCATCAGTACGACATCACTTCCTGTCTGTGCACCGGTGGTAACTTTACTTTGTAGGGCAGGACTCCAGCGACAAACGCGCGGCCATAGATCTTGGTGATGTTTCCTCTCTCCGTCATGATGACCGGCTGAAGCTCTTTGACCGGGTTCACCGTCACCATCACCTCCCCCCCACCTTTAGGGTAGTACCCTCTGAAACACACACACGGTGTCACACTCACACACGGTGTCTCACACACACTCACACACGGTGTCAGTCACACACACTCACACACGGTGTCTCACACTCACACACGGTGTCTCACACTCACACACGGTGTCACACACACGGTGTCACACACACACACACACACGGTGTCACACACACACACACACACGGTGTCACACACACACACACACACGGTGTCACACACACACACACACACGGTGTCACACACACACACACGGTGTCACACACACACACACGGTGTCACACACACACACACGGTGTCACACACACACACGGTGTCACACACACACACACGGTGTCACACACACACACACGGTGTCACACACACACACACACGGTGTCACACACACACACACGGTGTCACAAACACACACACGGTGTCACAAACACACACACGGTGTCACACACACACACGGTGTCACACACACACACGGTGTCACACACACACACGGTGTCACACACACACACGGTGTCACACACACACACAGTGTCACACACACACACAGTGTCACACACACACACAGTGTCACACACACACACACAGTGTCACACACACACACACAGTGTCACACACACACACAGTGTCACACACACAGTGTCACACACACACAGTGTCACACACACTACTGTTTGTGTTGATCAGACAGGAAACAGGAAACTGACCTCATTCTGATGTCACAGTCAAAATGGACTCCAAACTTCTCCACGATTGGTTTAAACACCTGAAGAAGAAACAAACTGTTTAATGAGCCTCGATCGTACAGTGAGTACATGAGTACAGTACAGTGAGTACATGAGTACAGTGAGTACATGAGTACAGTGAGTACATGAGTACATGAGTACAGTACAGTGAGTACATGAGTACAATGAGTACAATGAGTACAGTGAGTACAGTACAGTGAGTACAGTACAGTGAGTACAGTACAGTGAGTACATGAGTACAATGAGTACAATGAGTACAGTGAGTACAATGAGTACAGTGAGTACAGTACAGTGAGTACATGAGTACAATGAGTACATGAGTACAGTACAGTGATTACATGAGTACAGTACAGTGAGTACATGAGCACAGCAAGTACATGAGCACAGTACAGCGAGTACATGTGTACAGTACAGCGAGTACATGTGTACAGTACAGCGAGTGCATGTGTACAGTACAGCGAGTGCATGTGTACAGTAAGTACATGAGCACAGTACAGTAAGTACATGAGCACAGTACAGTGAGTACATGAGCACAGTACAGTGAGTACATGTGTACAGTGAGTACATGTGTACAGTGAGTACATCAGTACAGTACAGTGAGTACATCAGTACAGTACAGTGAGTACATGAGTACAGTACAGTGAGTACATGTGTACAGTAAGTACATGTGTACAGTAAGTACATGAGCACAGTACAGTGAGTACATGAGCACAGTACAGTGAGCACAGTGAGTACATGTGTACAGTGAGTACATGAGCACAGTGAGTACATGTGTACAGTGAGTACATCAGTACAGTACAGTGAGTACATGTGTACAGTACAGTGAGTACATGTGTACAGTACAGTGAGTACATGTGTACAGTACAGTGAGTACATGTGTACAATAAGTACATGAGCACAGTACAGTGAGTACATGTGTACAGTGAGTACATGTGTACAGTACAGTACGTACATCAGTACAGTACAGTGAGTACATCAGTACAGTACAGTACGTACATCAGTACAGTACAGTGAGTACATCAGTACAGTGAGTACATCAGTACAGTACAGTGAGTACATCAGTACAGTACAGTGAGTACATCAGTACAGTGAGTACATCAGTACAGTGAGTACAGTGCAGTGAGTACATGAGTACAGTGAGTGCATGAGTACAGTACAGTGAGTACAGTACAGCGAGTACATGAGTACAGTACAGTGAGTACAGTACAGCGAGTACATGTACCTTCACAGTGTAGTCGATCTGAGGAGCCATCTCTGCGTTGGTTCCTCCCTTTAGACAAAGCTGAGAGGACGAATCAGAGAACAGAGCACAAGGGAGAGAGACCTGCAGCAGGAGACACACACTCCTGACAGAGAGACATTACATCATGATTACCTTTAAAAGAAGTAATCATCAATAAAAACGATTTATATTATTGAGTCAATAAAACAGGAAATGAGATTTTGTGGTGGATAGAAACAAAGAATGAGAGACAGACAGACTCACCCTGCTGTCTGTGTGTCGGCCGTATGGTTCCCAGACTGGATCTTTCCTGGAGTCAGACTGATGTCTGTGGAGCCGATGGAGGCTCCCTGAAGACTACCAGAACACAGATCTGAGACCAGCTGCAGACCACTCAGGTGCTGTGGTCTACACACGCACACACACACACACACAGTTATTTTCACTGGTCGGCCTTAAAAAGAAAAACGTGACAACATTGAGAAATTACACAAATGTGACTCTACCCGTCTCTCTCTCTCTGTGAGGACTCTACCCGTCTCTCTCTCTCTGTGAGGACTCTACCCGTCTCTCTCTCTCTGTGAGGACTCTACCCGTCTCTCTCTCTCTCTCTCTGTGAGGACTCTACCCGTCCCTCTCTCTGTGAGGACTCTACCCGTCTCCCTCTCTCTGTGAGGACTCTACCCGTCTCTCTCTCTCTGTGAGGACTCTACCCGTCCCTCTCTCTGTGAGGACTCTACCCGTCTCTCTCTCTCTCTGTGAGGACTCTACCCGTCTCTCTCTCTCTCTGTGAGGACTCTACCCGTCTCTCTCTCTCTCTGTGAGGACTCTACCCGTCTCTCTCTCTCTCTGTGAGGACTCTACCCGTCTCTCTCTCTCTCTGTGAGGACTCTACCCGTCTCTCTCTCTCTCTGTGAGGACTCTACCCGTCTCTCTCTCTCTCTGTGAGGACTCTACCCGTCTCTCTCTCTCTCTGTGAGGACTCTACCCGTCTCTCTCTCTCTGTGAGGACTCTACCCGTCTCTCTCTCTCTCTCTCTCTCTGTGAGGACTCTACCCGTCTCTCTCTCTCTCTCTCTCTGTGAGGACTCTACCCGTCTCTCTCTCTCTCTCTCTCTCTCTGTGAGGACTCTACCCGTCTCTCTCTCTCTCTGTGAGGACTCTACCTGTCTCTCTCTTTGAGGACTCGGTCTATCTTAACCGACTCCACTTCAATGAATAGGCTAACGTTAGCCTAGCTAGCTGCTAACGTTAGCCTGCCAGCCCGTTGTTAGCTGCTAACTCACCTGAGCCCCGGAGTGCTCCTTCCCGCCCGGACCTTGGTGATGTTGATGGAGGAGCCGGTGATGCAGCTGAGGGCCGCGGAGACTCTCAGGATCTGTCCGCCCTGAGGAGAACCGACACCGGGGGAACAGATCAGATGACCGGCCGATAGCATGTTAGCATGTATTAGCACGATAGCATGTTAGCAGCGCGTTAATTAACGGTACTCACTCCCTCCATCACGCTGCCGTCGATCTCTATAGAACCGGAGTCCATCTTCCTCCGAACCAACACACTCTCACTTTGTTAAACACGAACCTTTTGGTTCCGATGAACAGAAAATAACCTGTTTCTTCTTCTTCTTCTTCTTCTTTCTTCTTCTTCTGGAACTTCTCTCTGTCAAGTTAGACCGTAGAGTTAGACGGAACTACTGCAAACCACTTCCTGTGGCTTTCAAAGTAAAATACGTTTATTGAGTCGTAGTTGTTTAATTAACGTCATTAACAACAATTACAGAGAAGAAGAAGAAGAAGAAGAAGAAGAAGAAGAAGAAGAAGAAGAAGAAGAAGAAGAAGAAGACTCCTTCCAACGCTTAATTACTTAATATACTTCATTATTACAGTATTTAAGTATGTTACACAAACAAGTGCATGAATTTTGTTGGGTTTCTTTGACGGAAAAGCATTTCCGGTATTTCTCCTGTTTAACATGATTTGTGTTGTCTCATCATATATTACATACTATTTAATAACCTTTGAACAAACCACCACTTTTTAATTCAGATATATCAATATTCAAATTTATATTGTAGTTTTCTTACATTTTAAATGTGTGTTTCATTTAATTTTCTCTTACTATATTTATGTTTATTTCTTCTCTGTGTAAACGTACTTAATAGAAACGAAACCATCCAAACAGCAATCAAAGACACAGTTCATTGGTTATTTGATAAAATAAATAATTGTACTTTTATAATATTTTTTGGACCACAGATGAAGTTATCAAAATAAAACTATTGTTTAATTAAAATATCTGTATCTGTAGTTCTCCTCCTGACCGCTGGTTGGCAGCGTCACGTCGCTGCTGCGTCCGGTCTGCTTGGAGCTGAAAAGGCAACAAGAACGCTGTGCGGTGATTGGCTCCTGAGAGGGGCGTGCAACTGTGACGTAACACTGTGATCGAGTAAAGATGGCGGCGGTGACCAGAGGCTCCTTCACAGTGTTCAGACGGCTGGTGAGAGAAACGAAACGTTTCATAAATATTTTCTCGTCTGTTTGTTTCTGCTGCTAATGCGGACCGAGTGACGTCATCACTCCGTCATCATGTCAGCCTGTTAGCTTAGCATGTTAGCTGCTGTCACTGCTACTGGCATGCTAATTGTGATGCTAATAATGCTAACATAATGAAATAAAAACAAAAACACAGCAGCCGCCGCTCAGTGTTATCGGATAACTGCTAACATGCTAACGTGTGTTTACCAGGCAGCCTCAGTTAGCCTCAGTTAGCTTTAGTTAGCGTCCGGGAGTTGAACCAGCGGCAGGGTCACAGAGAGATGGAGTCCGGAGGCTAACGGCTAACAGCTAACAGGAAGCTAGAACTAATACACACTGTGACCTACCTGAAGTAAAAGTCTATAAATGTAGTTAAAGTGAAAGTATTGATTGATCAGTAAAATGATCTAAAGGAAATCAAATATTGTCATTATTATGTTAATGATGTCATATAATCTTTCTAGAGCTCGTGAAGTTAAACAACTAATAATTCATCTTTAATATTTTATATTAATGTGAAAACATCTCCTGTCTGTGTCTCTGTGAGGACTCTACCTGTCTGTGTCTCTGTGAGGACTCTACCTGTCTGTGTCTCTGTGAGGACTCTGTCTGTCTCTCTGTGAGGACTCTGTCTGTCTGTCTCTCTGTGAGGACTCTACCTGTCTGTGTCTGTGAGGACTCTACCTGTCTGTCTCTCTCTGTGAGGACTCTGTCTGTCTCTCTGTGAGGACTCTGTCTGTCTGTCTCTCTGTGAGGACTCTACCTGTCTGTGTCTGTGAGGACTCTGTCTGTCTCTCTGTGAGGACTCTGTCTGTCTGTCTCTCTGTGAGGACTCTACCTGCCAGGCGATCTTTGTACCTGTCTGTCTGTCTCTCATCCTGTCAGCTGACTCATCAGTACCGTAGTCGATGTTTCCGGCTGCAGAACTTCAGGTCCGACCGAACCGTTCAGCTTCTGAGCTTCAGATGTGAAACAAATCTCCAGATGTTCAGCAGCAGGGCCCTGCACTCCTCCACCGGTAGGTCCAGACCAGCAGGACCCAAAGTCCTGAGACCAGTAGGACCCTAAGTCCTGACCCAAAACCTCGGTCTGGTTCTTGGGAACCTTATAACCAGTGAACCACTCTGAGTTCAGATATGGTCAATCCAGTTTCAGGAATTCAGGAAGTTGGTGTTTGGTGATGGAGTTCTTCCTGGTTCACTTCAGAGAATCCAGATCAACAGGTTTCATTACAGAGATCCAGACTGAGATAAGGGTTTAAACAATCAGGTCATTCTGTCTGAAGACGTGGCGGCGTCGATGATGTCATTGTGTTTTCTCCTGCAGTGAGTCGAGGACCGATCGTCTCGTTCAAACTGTCCGACATCGGAGAGGGAATCATGGAGGTGACGGTGAAGGAGTGGTGAGTACTGAGGCCCCGCGAGTACTGAGACCACCTTGTCCCTTTAATGAATGTGTCTCTCAGGTACGTGAAGGAGGGGGACAAGGTGTCTCAGTTCGACAGTATCTGTGAGGTCCAGAGCGACAAGGCGTCCGTCACCATCACCAGCCGCTATGACGGAGTCATCAAAAAACTCTACTACGACGTGGACGGCACCGCTTTAGTGGGAAAACCACTGGTGGACATCGAGACCGAGTCCAGTTCAGGTGAGACATGACACCTGATGTTAGTCTGGAACCAGGTCTTGAGTGTCTCCGGTTTTTCTGGTTCAGAATAAAACCTTGTTGTTGATCAGAGGTGATCCAGGAGGAGGACGTGGTGGAGACGCCCGCCATGGCTCGAGAAGAACACACCCACCAGGAGATCAAAGGTCACAAGACTCAGGCCACGCCTGCCGTCAGGCGCCTCGCCATGGAGAACAACGTGAGTCTGTCCAGTCTGTCCCCAGTCTGTCTGTTTCCGGACCGTCCAGTGTTCCCAGCTTGTCCGCAGGGTTTCCTTGTTCCTATTTGAACTGGTCTGACTCTCAGATTAAGCTCAGTGAGGTGGTGGGGACGGGGAGAGACGGACGGATCCTGAAGGAGGACATCCTGAACTTCCTGGCGAAGCAGACCGGTGCCATCATACCTCCGACCCTGTTCCAGGAGATCCGGACTCCGGCTCCGCCTGCTGCTGCTGCTGCTAGGCCTGTGAGCACTACGGCAGCCATCAAACCGCCACCCACCACACCCAAACCCGTCTTCACCGGGAAGGACGTCACCGAGCCCCTCAAAGGTCGGAGTCTGTTGATGCCGACATGTCACTGGTGTCATCCTGTTCCTACGTGGTATTCAGTCTCTCAGGGACCCAGTGATGGTCTTCTGTAGATCCAGGATCACTGAGGCACTGGACCAGGTGAACTGGTCTCTCGGGTCTAAAGGTGCTCGTGTCCTCCAGGTTTCCACAGAGCGATGGTGAAGACGATGACGGCGGCGCTGAAGATCCCTCACTTCGGTTACTGCGATGAAGTGGACTTGAGCCGCCTGGTGTCTCTGAGAGCTGAACTCAGACCCATCGCTGAAGGCCGGGGGGTCAAACTGAGCTACATGCCCTTCTTCATCAAGGTAACGCCCACGTCACTGCTCATTGGTTAAACGCTTGGTGCTGATGGTAACGCTGCGCTCTCATTGGTTCAGGCTGCCTCCCTCGGCCTCCTCCACTTTCCCATCCTCAACTCCTCATTGGACGAAGGCTGCCAGAACATCACGTACAAGGTGGAGACACGCGTTTGTATTCATATCAGCTGCTTATGTTTATTATATTCTATGTCTTTGAATTATGTTTTATAGAGTCAGACTGGGTTTTACATATCTGATCTTATTCTCCTAAGAACCACAACACAACCGCGCACTAGAACCACGACCGCACACTAGAACCACGACCGCTCACTAGAACCACAACACAACCGCACACTAGAACCACGACCGCGCACTAGAACCACAACACAACCGCACACTAGAACCACGACCGCTCACTAGAACCACAACACAACCGCACACTAGAACCACGACCACGCACTAGAACCACAACACAACCGCGCACTAGAACCACGACCGCTCACTAGAACCACAACACAACCGCACACTAGAACCACGACCACGCACTAGAACCACAACACAACCGCGCACTAGAACCACGACCGCTCACTAGAACCACAACACAACCGCACACTAGAACCACGACCGCACACTAGAACCACAACACAACCGCACACGAGAACCACGACCGCGCACTAGAACCACAACACAACCGCGCACTAGAACCACGACCGCGCACTAGAACCACGACCGCGCACTAGAACCACAACACAACCGCGCACTAGAACCAGGACCGCGCACTAGAACCACAACACAACCGCACACTAGAACCACGACCGCTCACTAGAACCACAACACAACCGCACACTAGAACCACGACCGCGCACTAGAACCACAACACAACCGCACACTAGAACCACGACCGCTCACTAGAACCACAACACAACCGCACACTAGAACCACGACCACGCACTAGAACCACAACACAACCGCGCACTAGAACCACGACCGCTCACTAGAACCACAACACAACCGCACACTAGAACCACGACCACGCACTAGAACCACAACACAACCGCGCACTAGAACCACGACCGCTCACTAGAACCACAACACAACCGCACACTAGAACCACGACCGCACACTAGAACCACAACACAACCGCACACGAGAACCACGACCGCGCACTAGAACCACAACACAACCGCACACTAGAACCACAACACAACCGCGCACTAGAACCAGGACCGCGCACTAGAACCACAACACAACCGCACACTAGAACCACGACCGCTCACTAGAACCACAACACAACCGCACACTAGAACCACGACCGCTCACTAGAACCAAGACCGCGCACGAGAACCACAACACAACCGCGCACTAGAACCACGACCGCGCACTAGAACCACAACACAACCGCGCACTAGAACCAGGACCGCGCACTAGAACCACAACACAACCGCACACTAGAACCACGACCGCTCACTAGAACCACAACACAACCGCACACTAGAACCACGACCGCTCACTAGAACCAAGACCGCGCACGAGAACCACAACACAACCGCGCACTAGAACCACGACCGCGCACTAGGGCCACGGCCGCGCACTAGAACCACAACCACAGTCGGTCAAAGTTTGAAACCCGGCTCCATGTGATTCTGTCTTGGAGGTGTCTCATAACATCGGCCTGGCGATGGACACCATTCAGGGTCTGCTGGTTCCCAACGTGAAGAACGTTCAGCTGCTCAGTGTGTTCGACATCGCTCTGGAGTTAAACCGTCTGCAGACGCTCGGAACTGCAGGGCAGCTGGGAACCAACGAGCTGAGTGGAGGAACCTTCACCCTGTCCAACATCGGATCAGTGAGTTCTACAACCACACCAGGACTTCAAAGTTTTACTGGAACCATAACCACACACCAGAACCTCAGCCACACACCAGAACCTGAACCGGCTTGACACCTTCCTGACTTGAAAGTGTTTGTTTTTGGTTTGAATCAGATCGGAGGGACGTACGCCAAACCGGTCATCCTTCCTCCTGAAGTCGCCATCGGAGCTCTGGGAAAAATCCAGGTTGGTTCCGAACAACATGAACCCTCATCAGGGTTGTTATGATGGTAACGGTGATCATATGTGAATATTTATCAGTCATTTTAACTTGGAGTATGTTCAATCAAAGAAAGGAAGCCTTTTGGTTCTCCACTAAAAACTAAAATATAAATAATAAATTAAAGATTGAGCAATGAATCTGATTTAACTAGAATCCGAGAGAATCTCTTTTCTGAAGGAACAAAACATTTGTAGACTTGGTTCCTAGGGGTGGGAATCACCAGAGGTCCCGCGATACGATATGATCACGATACTGCAATATGATCACGATACTGCGATACTCAGAATATCGCAGTAACATATTTTGCGATTTATTACTTTTTTCCACTTCAAATGATGTCCCCAAAGGAAAACTGTGTCAACATGTTTTATTAATAAGATAAGGTTTCCAGTCTGTTCATCTCACTTCAATCATTTTTATTGCAGCAGAATATGATCGTCAAGCTGACGGACGGACCAACAATATATAATAATATAATATAATAATAATAATATAATATAATAATAATATAATATAATAATAATAATAATATAAATGTTGCATGAACCTGACAAACTGAACTGTTTGTGTCACTACACAGTCCAACTGAACTCAATGCAAACGTGTGGACTCAGTATATGAACTATAACTTGTATAAGTATGATATTAGTTATATAACTCAGTATATGAAGTATAACTTGTATAAGTATGATATTAGTTATATAACTCAGTATATGAAGTATAACTTGTATAAGTATGATATTAGTTATATAACTCAGTATATGAAGTATAACTTGTATAAGTATGATATTAGTTATATAACTCAGTATATGAAGTATAACTTGTATAAGTAGGATATTAGTTATATAACTCAGTATATGAACTATAACTTGTATAAGTATGATATTAGGGTTATATAACTCAGTATATGAAGTATAACTTGTATAAGTATGATATTAGTTATATCACTCAGTATATGAACTATAACTTGTATAAGTATGATATTAGAGTTATATAACTCAGTATATGAACTATAACTTGTATAAGTATGATATTAGTTATATAACTCAGTATATGAAGTATAACTTGTATAAGTATGATATTAGTTATATAACTCAGTATATGAACTATAACTTGTATAAGTATGATATTAGAGTTATATAACTCAGTATATGAAGTATAACTTGTATAAGTATGATATTAGTTATATAACTCAGTATATGAAGTATAACTTGTATAAGTATGATATTAGTTATATAACTCAGTATATGAACTATAACTTGTATAAGTATGATATTAGTTATATAACTCAGTATATGAAGTATAACTTGTATAAGTATGATATTAGTTATATAACTCAGTATATGAAGTATAACTTGTATAAGTATGATATTAGTTGTATAACTCAGTATATGAAGTATAACTTGTATAAGTATGATATTAGTTGTATAACTCAGTATATGAACTATAACTTGTATAAGTATGACATTAGTTGTATAACTCAGTATATGAACTATAACTTGTATAAGTATGATATTAGTTGTATAACTCAGTATAACTTGTGATGCGCTGCTCTCTCTCATGAGCTGCTGCTGTTGGCAGGTTTGACCCCGTTGTGAGGTCAGATGTCTCTTTGTTTTGACCAACTTCCTACCAATCACGCTGACCGGGACCTTTGCTGACCTCAGCAGAAAACAACTCGGCGCCATCTAGGGGACTGAAGAAGCAATTGATTTGATTTCTCTAAAAAAAATAAAATAAAAATAGTTTCAATAGTTTATATAATAAAAGATCGATACTTGGCGTCCGTGTATCGATACAATATCGCCACGCAAAATATCGCGATACTCTGCTGTATCGATTTCTTCCCCACCCCTATTGGTTCCTCGTCTTCTTTTTATCCGTCAGGTTCTTCCTCGGTTCGACGCCGGTGGTCAGGTTGTCCGAGCTCACATCATGAACGTCAGCTGGTCGGCGGATCATCGCATCATCGACGGAGCCACCATGTGTCGGTTCTCCAACCTGTGGAGGGAGTACCTGGAGAACCCGGCCAGCATGGTGCTGGACCTCAAATAAACAGAGGAGTCTTTCCCATCAGCCCCGGGGAGACCTTCTCTTCGCCTTCGCTTCGTCTTTCTGTTCGAGGCCTTCCCGTTCACTCGCTGTCCTTTCCTTGTTTCCTTTGAGCAAGGCAGCGGGAGGAGGGGTCAGCCTGTCAATCATGTTGTTTCCATGACAACCACTAACACACATAGCGGCGGTTAGAGGTACTTAGTCTGTTTCTAATGTTTCAGGAAATCAATTACAAGTCATGACCAGTTCTAAATCACTAAAACCAGTTGACATGCTGGGAACCGGAGAACCTTTAGCGTCTCACTGCTCCTGGTTGGTCCTCATTGATCCAGATCCCAGTGTTGTCCCCTAAACATTTGACTTCTTCTGAAGCTGGACGTGGATCCAGGATCTGGTCTGACATCAGTTAGTAGAGTGAAACTCTCCACGTGTTGTGTGATGTGACGTTCTCACTAGAACCGGGTTCCTGTTCCTCAAACATCCGTCAGTGAATTCATTACGAAGCGAATTCTCTTCACTGTAAACTGCTGCTGAAGTTCTGCGTGTTTTATCATATTTATCTGATCTCCTGGTTTAAAGGTGTCTGTATGCAAATGAGGTAGGCGGGGCCAGCATAGGTCATGTGACTAAATTATTTCATTCATCAGGACCAAATATGATTCACGTCTCTGAGGTTCTTGATAAACACGAACTCGGTCAAACTATTGATTAATGATTCTGGTTCTGATCGGTTCGTTTGACGCCTCTTCACTGGATCAGAACCAGTTTCACTTCATGATCTCTGTACTGGATCAGAACCAGTTTCACTTCATGATCTCTTCACTGGATCAGAACCAGTTTCACTTCATGACCTCTTCACTGGATCAGAACCAGTTTCACTTCATGATCTCTTCACTGGATCAGAATCAGTTTCACTTCATGATCTCTGTACTGGATCAGAACCAGTTTCACTTCATGACCTCTTCACTGGATCAGAACCAGTTTCACTTCATGACCTCTTCACTGGATCAGAACCAGTTTCTGTCTAAAGGGTCCGTCGGTCCTCTGCTGAGTCAACGTTCATGATATGAAACTGAAGTTCGTAAATAAGCTGAATTCTTGGTGAAGTCTGGTTCCTGGCTGGTGTGAAAGAGGTCTATCTGTAGACCTGATCCCCATTGTGGTCTGACCCGTCTGTTCATCTGTACTGAAGACTGTTACAGAACCTGTGAATAATCTCTGGTGTCGGTTGAATGTTTCTCTTCCTGCTTTGTTTTAAATGTAGAACTGTAATAAAAAGAAACGTAGCTTTTTGTATTTTTGGGAGCGTGGTGGAATAAATAAAGTTGAAGTGCACAAACCTTAAATAGTTTTGACTTTACTTTGTTGTGTTGAGTATAATTAACTTTATTACTTGTCACAAATTGTGCTTCAGATACTATTTTACTGAGTAGAATTCTTAAGCTTCAAAGTTCACAAAATATCAGTAAATATATATTGTGTGTTTTCATTGGAGTCTTTCATTAATAAACAGTTTATTTTATCATTTCAGAATCTGGGAGAAGCCCCCCCCCCCTATAAGGGAACACATGTCCATGACACTAATGAACCTGATATTAAAGTGTTGTTCAGGAGACAGACATCAGCTCAAACATGCTGCGTTGGTAAAGTGTCAGTAAGGTTTCACACAATCGACTCACAATATTCTCAGCTTTGGTCACTAGAGGGCAGCAGAGGTCTCCTCACTAAACTTGGCCCGTTAGTCACATATTCTCCTTCAGAGTGAAAACAAACCTTCAAACTGATATAGGAGGAACTGTGATACGATAGGACCACAGCATGACTGCAAAGTCGTCACCTGCAAGTTGTCCTGATCAAGGCCAAGGCCAGAACACTGTTGACCTCAGAAGCTAAAGATCACAGGACTTTAAAAAGCACCAAACTTAATTACAGTAAACAATCATGGATTATGAGACAATCTGATCCTAAAATGTTTCGTGTAAAAATGAAGCTCGGGTTAACCCTAGCCCAGTCTGTTCTCGGGTTAACCCTAACCCAGTCTGTTCTAGGGTTAACCCCAGCCCAGTCTGTTCTCGGGTTAACCCCAACCCAGTCTGTTCTCGGGTTAACCCCAACCCAGTCTGTTCTCGGGTTAACCCCAGCCCAGTCTGTTCTAGGGTTAACCCTAACCCAGTCTGTTCTAGGGTTAACCCTAACCCAGTCTGTTCTCGGGTTAACCCTAACCCAGTCTGTTCTAGGGTTAACCCTAGCCCAGTCTGTTGTAGGGTTAACCCTAACCCAGTCTGTTCTAGGGTTAACCCTAACCCAGTCTGTTCTCGGGTTAACCCTAACCCAGTCTGTTCTAGGGTTAACCCTAACCCAGTCTGTTCTCGGGTTAACCCTAACCCAGTCTGTTCTAGGGTTAACCCTAACCCAGTCTGTTCTAGGGTTAACCCTAACCCAGTCTGTTCTCGGGTTAACCCTAACCCAGTCTGTTCTCGGGTTAACCCTAACCCAGTCTGTTCTCGGGTTAACCCCAACCCAGTCTGTTCTCGGGTTAACCCTAACCCAGTCTGTTCTAGGGTTAACCCTAACCCAGTCTGTTCTAGGGTTAACCCCAGCCCAGTCTGTTCTAGGGTTAACCCTAACCCAGTCTGTTCTCGGGTTAACCCTAGAACAGACTGTACTAGGGTTAACCCTAACCCTCTACCGCCAGTGGGCGGTCTGGTATATGATGTCAGTGTTGATGTATATTCCCCCAGGTTTATGTTATTCTCCTGAGTGGCAGCATCCCTGAACATGTGCCAGTCTGTACATTCAGAACAGTCCTGTAGAGCCGCTGGACCTTCATCTGTCCACACTCTTTCTGATGGTGTGGTCCGTTTAATCAGTTGCGAGTATGTCGGCAGAAAGAACCGGCAAATATGGTTTGACACCCGGAGAAAAGCCTCACTAACACTGGAGAACATGCAGCGGGTTCAACACCACCCTGCTGCCCCATAAATATAATATAATCTTCATAACTATGTTTTCATCAGTGTATAATCAACTGAAACTAAGAACTGCAATAGAATGAGTCCTTAATGTCTACATCCTCTTCAGAGTCCTCCAGGTTCTCATGTTACCTGAGGGAGGAGGACCACCTCACCACTACATCCTCTACACTGCTCCTTTAAAATGCCGTCAGTCTTTTTTAAACAAAGATTAATTCCATCAAATCAATAAATGATGTGATTTATGAGGTTTTAATTTCAATGTTAATCAGAACTGATTCATGTGTGAAGCAGTAAAATCTGATGCTGTAGTTTAAAACTCAATTTATTAATGAAACAAAGATGAAAACTGAACATGAACCGAATGAACATAAATATAAGCTGTACTTTAAATAGAAGGCTATCAAACAGATACACATGCATTTATTGTTAGGGCCTCAACAGGAACACATTTCAACAAGTGGAGAGTTTGTGTTTCATTCATAAATAATGACACAACTTAACCAGAGCGATGAGTCTGGTGACCAAAGAAAAGGATGGAGGAAGTCCCCCCCCCCCCCCCCCCGTCATGTGACAATGTGACAGAGAGGTCATGTGACCTGGAGGCTAAAATTATCCAGCAGATCTGAGGTCAGATTTCAGCTGAAGAGACGCAGCATGGAGGACGGCTGCTGAGGACCGACACAATACTTCCAACAGTACTGTTTACCTCTAGTCTCTGTGTACTTGTAGTTCAGTTGTCGTAGTGATAGTACAGCTCGATAGTCTCTGTGTGGTACAGTTGTAGTCTTTGTGTAGTATACAGTGTGATCCAGCTGTTGAAGGCAGCTATGGCTGCAGGATCAGGCTTTTCCTGAAGCTAGCCCTTCTGGACCTCAGACCTGTGGACCTGCTGCAGTGGCCTCTCTGTGGAGCTCTGAGAAGCTGAGTGTTGGCGAACCAATTATTTATTGAGATGTTGTTCTTGTGCTGGTCGAAGCTGAGTCTATTGTCCAGTCTGACACAATAATACTGACAGTACTACTGTTTACCACAACTGTACTACACAGAGACTACGACTGTGAATGTTGTATTAAATAACAAATATATTTATATATTATATACATTTTCTTTCTTTCATAAATATACAAAATCATTATTTTTCTAGGTTATATCATACTAATATTAAATAATGTATTTACTTAGAAGTGAATCAATGATTTGAAATGATATGTTTGTGTTTAAAGTCTTTTCTTTTCAACAGGACACTCAGAGGAGGAAGTGGTCATCCTACCTGTACACCTGTGCGCTGTGACATCACTCGGCTGACAGGAAGTGGTCATCATGGTGGGCGTGGTGAGCTCGGTGAGCTCCATCAAAGCTCTGTGGGAGACGAGGATCAGGAGGGTCCAGGAGGAGGAAGACGAGCAGAAGAGAAAGAAGACCGGGGGCGGGGCCACCGGCAGGTCAGACGTCTGTGTTCAGATGAAGCTGGTGACGTGTTGAGCCAATAGCAGCTCTTGAAGTTTAACATGGCTGCACATTATTAGTAGTCGTACTATTATCTCTGCCAGGGACATTATGAGATTGTCTGTGTCCGTCCACTCAGAATCAGCTTTATTGTTCATGTGTGCTCCGGTTACACATTACTCTCATCGTACATACACACACATGAAATATATACAATAAACAAGAGAAATACAAGAAAAACAAGGACATTTAACAGCTATATACAATATAAGTAAATATATCCCAAAGGAAAGTGTGTGTATATATATATATATATATATTAGTGCTGGGCAACGATTAAAATATTTAATCGCGATTAATCGCATGGATTTTTTGCGATTAATCTCATTGTTATAGCAAAGTTCAATAATGAATTATAAAGTAGTGTGTTGCGCACTTTTATTTTGAAAGTGCTGCTATATGAACAAAAGGGCAATAACATTTGGTTCACGAGATGCAGGCAGCATGTTTCATACTTAATGTGAATATGATTCATACTTTGTTGGCATCTTATTCTGAAAACCGGATGTTGGTCTGAAGAAACCGGATGTTGTCTCACGTTAATGTTTCCGCTAACTTTCAAAGTGCTTCGCTCTGATCTGTGCGTTTGAATGCGTTCACGGTGAATGTCAGCGTAGAGCTGCACTAACATGTGAGAGTCTGTGACGTCACCAGCGACGTCCAGTCGTCTCCAGGCAGAGCAGGAAGTCGCCTTTTCTCTACGGCAACCCTGAAGGGACATCACATCTCTAATGCAACACCATGAACATGAGACAGGCTGACTACAGGATGTTTGCTGCTTCATCCCACTGCTCCTGTCATCCTCTTGTTGTTATGTATATGTATTGTCTCTTGTCTTTCAGTTAAAAAAAAAAAAAAAAAACTTTTTTGTTTTTAATTAAAAAAATGCGTTAACACGCAATAAAATAATTGTTGGCGTTAATTAATGAATGCGTTAACGCGAAATTAACACGTTAACTTGCCCAGCACTAATATATATATATATATATATGATACAATAGTGCAAACAGGTAGTAGTGCAATATGACTTATTTATTGTTCATCAGAGTGACGGCAGAGAGAAGCTGTTCCTGTGTCTGGTGGTTCTGGTGTACAGAGCCCTGTAGCGCCCTCCAGAGGGGAGGAGCTGAACAGCTTGTGTCCAGGGTGTGAAGGTCTGCAGAGATCTTTCAGCCCGTTTCCTGACTCTGGAGGTGAACAGGTCCAGGATGGAGGGCAGGCTGGAACCAAAGATCCTCTGCAGACCTGACGGTCCGCTGCAGTCTGTTCTGTCCTGTTTGGTGGCCGATCCAAACCACACAGTGATGGAGGAGCAGAGAACAGACTGGATGATGGCTGAGTAGAACAGGATCAGCAGCACCTGAGGCAGGTTGAACTTCCTGAGCTGGAGCAGGAAGTACAACCTCTGCTGGGCCTTTCTCCTGATGGTGTTGATGTTGGGAGCCCACTTCAGGTCCTGGGAGATTGTGGATCCCAGAAACCTGAAGGTCTCCAGAGCAGACACAGTGTTGTTGAGTATGGTGAGGGGGGGGCAGTGTTGGGGGCTCCTCCTGAAGTCCACTGTCATCTCCACAGTGTTGAGCTTGTTCAGCTCCAGGTTGTTCTGACCACACCAGAGGACCAGCCGTTCAGCCTCCCGTCTGTATGCAGACTCATCACGTCCCTGATGAGCCGATGACCGTCGTGTCCTCTGAGAACTTCAGGAGTTTAACAGACGGGTCCTCTGAGGGGCAGTCGTTGGTGTAGAGGGAGAAGAGCAGTGGGGAGAGACCCTCCCCACCCTAACCCTAACCCTAACCGGTAGTCAAACTGCAGGGGATCCAGCAGGGGTCCTGTGATGTTCTTCAGGTGGGTCAACACCAGTCTCTCAAAGGACTTTATGACCACAGACGTCAGGGCGACGGCCTGTAGTCATTAATCCTGTGATGGAGGGTTTCTTGGGGACCGGGATGATGGTGGAGTGTTTGAAGCAGGAGGGGACTTCACACAGCTCCGCTGATCGGTTGAAGGTCTTTGTGAAGATGGGTCCAGCTGGTCAGCACAGACTTTCAGGCAGGAGGGGGACACACCGTCTGGACCTGGTGCCTTCCTGATCTTCTGTCTGTGAAAGAGCCGACTCACATCCTCTTCACAGATCCTCAGTGCTGGTGGGGGGTCGGTTGGGAGAGATGAGAAGGAGGCAGGGGGTGTAGGTGGTTGTTCAGTCCTGGTCTGTCATGTTTCATGTGGTTCAAGTTGAACCACATGAAAGTCTCAGTCTGAACCAGGACTTGAACCATTCAAGTCCTGGTTCAGACTGAGTGTTGGTCTTTCTGATCTGTCATGTCCCATGTGGTTCATGTCCTGGTTCAGACTGAGTGTTGGTCTTTCTGATCTGTCATGTCCCATGTGGTTCATGTCCTGGTTCAGACTGAGTGTTGGGGTTTGGGAGGACCGGGCGGTTCTGGCTCAGCTGAAACAGAAGCTGCAGACAGAAGACGGACGGCTCATCCTCCGGATCGAACAGGAGGAGTGGAAGGTAACGTTCCCCACAGGTGAAGTGGACTCTGTGCAACGTGTGGACGTTGTGGTCATATCTTCATTTTTCTCTCCTTCCTCAAGACGTTGCCGGGCTGTCTGGTCCAGCTCAGTCAGGTCCATGAGTGGCAAATCCACCGGACCGGACTGCAGAAGATCCCTCACTTCATCACCAGATTCCAGAATCTTTTAGTTCTAGATCTGTCCCGCAACGGGGTCACAGAGATCCCCAAAGAGATCGGTCAGTACGTCCTCCACTTCTACTAAAGATAAAAAAATCATTATTCCATTCTTACTGCAACACAGATTTGAGGATTGTAGACCTGTTTCCTGTCCTCTAGTACAGTTCTGTCTCTGTGAACTCTTTTGATCTGGTTCTGGTCTCAGGGAAGCTGACTCGGCTCAGAGAGCTCCTGCTGAGCTACAACAGAATACAGTTTGTTCCTGAAGAATTGAGCAGCTGTGAGAGTCTGGAGAGACTGGAGCTGGCCATGAACCGGGACCTGAACCAGCTACCAAACCAGGTACCATCCACTACCTCATTCAGGTTCCAAAGAACCAGGTCCTGTAGACCTGTATTCATGAACCCATTATGATCCAGATGATCTGAGGTCTGTTCTCTGAACCACAGTTCCAGAACCTGAAGAAGCTGCAGCACCTGGACTTGTCCATGAACAACTTCACCTGCATGCCGGACTGCGTGGTCAGACTGCCGGCGCTCCAGTGGCTCGACATGGGAGGAAACGGACTGCAGCACTTACCTGAAGACATACACAGGTGGGGGAAAGAATGATCGGATGCCCCGCCCCCTTCTGCCATCAGCCAATGAACACTGAGGTCCGTTTGTCCTCAGGATGGAGACACTGCACACTCTGTGGCTGCAGAGGAACCAACTGGACAAACTTCCAGACAACATCAGCAGGATGAAGAGTCTGGACACGCTGGTCCTCAGCAGCAACAGACTCACAGACATCCCCCCACTAATGGAGGACATGTCCAACCTCAGGTCAGTCTGTCTGTCTCTCTGTCTTCAGGTCCGTCCTCACACACAGAACCAGATAATATTCATATTTGTAGTATTGGAGATGTTTCCTGTTCATCACAGTTAAAACCATCAATCGTCTCTCAGACTCAGCAGATGTTTCTGTTTCTGTTGAAGCAGGTTTGTGAATTTCCGGGACAACCCTCTGTCTCTGGACGTGAGGCTGTCCTGCAGGAAGACGAAGGCCGAGGACGACGAGGACGACAGAGAGATGTTTGGACGAGAGTTCATGCAGCTTTACATCCAGGAGTCCAGAAAGAGAGCGTCGGCTGTGTTCGACATGCACTGAGTCCACTGTTAGTATCACTTCATGAGCCCTGTTCTTTGTGTCATCTATATCTACTAGTGCTGGGCAAGTTAACGCGTTATTATCGTGTTAACGCATTCATTCATTAACGCCGACAATTATTTTATCGCGCGTTAACGCAGTTTTTTTAAAAATGCAATACCCACCGTTGATGCAGCAAATCACCCAAACAAGCGGTGGAGGAAGTCTCCAGACTACGTTGAACTGTTCCGTGTCGCTCGTATACTGTGCGCATGTCCGAACTGAGTGCGACAGAATGGCGGAGCCGCCCCGGAGTTGACTGCTAACTGGGAAGCTAACAGATGCTACAGAGAAGTTTAGATAAACTAAAGCAACACAAGCTAACAGATGCTACAGAGAAGTTTAGATAAACTAAAGCAACACAAGCTAACAGATGCTACAGAGAAGTAGAGATGAACTAAAGCAACACAAGCTAACAGATGCTACAGCGAAGTTTAGATAAACTAAAGCAACACAAGCTAACAGACGCTACAGAGAAGTTTAGATAAACTAAAGCAACACAAGCTAACAGATGCTACAGAGACGTTTAGATAAACTAAAGCAACACAAGCTAACATATGCCACAGATAAGTTTAGATAAACTAAAGCAACACAAGCTAACAGATGCTACAGAGAAGTTTAGATAAACTAAAGCAACACAAGCTAACAGATGCTGCAGAGAAGTTTAGATAAACTAAAGCAACACAAGCTAACAGATGCTACAGAGAAGTTTAGATAAACTAAAGCAACACAAGCTAACAGATGCTACAGAGAAGTGGAGACAAACTGCAGGTGAGTGTTGTGGGAGATGTCGGTCTGAGGAACGTTCACGTCATGTTTGTTGTGAACGCAGCTTTAGCATCTCAACGAATGACGTCACGTATGAGCCTCAAGACGCACCGTCAGCAGAAGAACACACGAGTTGTGTTAAAGGAGAGGACGACTAAAGCCACGCGTTACAACGAGCAGCAGCTGCTGCTCACTGGAGACTACTGGACATCACTGGCTCACCTTCATCACCTCTGAGTCACAGCATCATAGTGATGAAGAGTAGAGCTGCATCACAGTGATGAAGAGTAGAGCTGCATCATAGTGATGAAGAGTAGAGCTGTATCATAGTGATGAAGAGTAGAGCTGCATCACAGTGATGAAGAGTAGAGCTGCATCACAGTGATGAAGAGTAGAACAGCATCACAGTGATGAAGAGTAGAGCTGCATCATAGTGATGAAGAGTAGAGCTGCATCACAGTGATGAAGAGTAGAGCAGCATCACAGTGATGAAGAGTAGAGCTGCATCACAGTGATGAAGAGTAGAGCTGCATCACAGTGATGAAGAGTAGAACAGCATCACAGTGATGAAGAGTAGAGCTGCATCATAGTGATGAAGAGTAGAGCTGCATCACAGTGATGAAGAGTAGAGCAGCATCACAGTGATGAAGAGTAGAGCTGCATCACAGTGATGAAGAGTAGAGCTGCATCATAATGATGAAGAGTAGAGCTGCATCATAGTGATGAAGAGTAGAGCAGCATCATAGTGATGAAGAGTAGAGCTGCATCATAGTGATGAAGAGTAGAGCTGCATCACATGCTCTGACTGTGATGAAGACTCAACACACACATAATAATAATAATGTATTTTATTTATAACGCACTTTTCATTTAAAAAAAAATCTCAGTGTCACAGAGCCAGTACATAGTAAAAACATAGTTAAAAAAAGAAATAAATAAACTACAATAAAATAAAATAAAAACCAGTGAATGAACAGAGACAAAAAAGAAATAACTGACAGTGATTTAGGTCAGAAAGGCTTTCCTGAATAAAAAGGTTTTTAGGCCAGTCTTAAAGAGACCAGTGTCTGTGTTGCCCTTAGGTGGTCAGGGATCTGGTCCATAGGCGTGGAGCTGCCGAGCCAAAGGCCCGGTCGCCCATGGTGCGGAGCTTGGTGTTGGGGACCCGGAGGAGCGAGCTGTTTGATGATCTGAGGGTGCGGGTGGAGATTTGGGGAGTGATGAGGTCTTGTAGGTAGACATGTAGATGAACGTGTGAAACGTGTTGTTCTGTTCACAGCAGTGGAACGTTTCACACACAGTCACACACTGAGCACAGAGATAGAAGAGATAGAACTGCTGCTCACAACAACCTGATGTGTTCAACGTGTTCACACACAATGTTGTTCACTTGTAGTTCATAGAGCAGCACTTCAAAATAAAAGTGCACAAAACACTACTTATGAATTCATTATTCAACTTTGAGCGTAACAATGAGATTAATGGAGATGAAACTTTGTAATCGTTGCCCAGCACTAGTATGTGTTTATATAAATATATATATATATATATATATATATATATATATAATAACCTAACAAACATCAAAACAAAGAAACACAACCAAGAGTTTCTCTGAGAATCTTTAATTATCTTTATTGAGATGTTTATCTTTCATGTTTGTTTGAAATGTAGAAAGTGTTAAAAGTCAATTATTAACAGTCATTAATTTCTAACTTCAACCTTCTTAAATCGTTAACTGTATTGAGTCATTTAGTCGTTATCGCGAAAAACAGACTAAAAACACTGGATCCTACATTTCCCACAATGCACCTGGATGGCATCTTTCATTAGAACCTCAGTCTGGTGTAAAAACTCCGGCCCTCCAGTTTGTAATAATAACAAATAACAATAATAACGACTTATAACATGACAAATAATACTAATGATAAGAACAATGATTATTTATAATGTAAATGTATTGATTGATATTGAAACTGATAACTGACGTGTTTCTGCTTCAGAGCCCAACAACGACTCATCGAAGTAACACACGACGCACATCAAAGACGTGTTCACATATTCATAGATTCACTTTCATGTTTCTGTTCGTGGCTGAAATCTGTTGAATGCTGAAAACACTAAATGTTCTGTTTTAGTAGGTTCTTATTCATGAAGCGTTCTTCATGAAGTTATTATATAAATGTTTAAATCAGCAGACAGACTGAACACAAGTCAAAACATTTTAATACAAAAGAATCAATCATTCAAACACACACGTTCATGTTAACTGCAAATAAAAATACTTTTGTCGAAACTCAGGTTGAGCTTGTGTGGTTTCTGCATCGTCCGTAGTGTGTCCGTCCGGAGTCTGTCGGTCCGCAGTCTGTCGGTCCGGAGTCTGGCGGTCCGGAGTCTGGCGGTCCGGAGTCTGGCGGTCCGCAGTCTGTCGGTCCGGAGTCTGTCCGTAGTCTGCCGGTCCGGAGTCTGTCGGTCCGTAGTCTGTCCGGAGTCTGGCGGTCCGTAGTGTGTCCGTCCGGAGTCTGTCGGTCCGCAGTCTGTCGGTCCGGAGTCTGTCTGGAGTCTGGCGGTCCGTAGTGTGTCCGTCCGGAGTCTGTCGGTCCGCAGTCTGTCGGTCCGGAGTCTGGCGGTCCGCAGTCTGTCGGTCCGGAGTCTGGCGGTCCGCAGTCTGTCGGTCCGGAGTCTGTCCGTAGTCTGTCGGTCCGGAGTCTGTCGGTCCGTAGTCTGTCCGGAGTCTGGCGGTCCGGAGTCTGTCGGTCCGCAGTCTGTCGGTCCGGAGTCTGTCGGTCCGGAGTCTGTCCGGAGTCTGGCGGTCCGTAGTGTGTCCTTTCGGAGTCTGTCGGTCCGCAGTCTGTCGGTCCGCAGTCTGTCGGTCCGGAGTCTGGCGGTCCGGAGTCTGGCGGTCCGGAGTCTGGCGGTCCGGAGTCTGTCCGTAGTCTGTCGGTCCGGAGTCTGTCCGTAGTCTGTCGGTCCGGAGTCTGTCCGGAGTCTGGCGGTCCGTAGTCTGTCGGTCCGGAGTCTGGCGGTCCGCAGTCTGTCGGTCCGCAGTCTGTCGGTCCGCAGTCTGCCGGTCCGGAGTCTGTCGGTCCGTAGTCTGTCCGGAGTCTGGCGGTCCGTAGTGTGTCCTTTCGGAGTCTGTCGGTCCGCAGTCTGTCGGTCCGGAGTCTGGCGGTCCGGAGTCTGGCGGTCCGGAGTCTGGCGGTCCGGAGTCTGGCGGTCCGGAGTCTGTCGGTCCGCAGTCTGGCGGTCCGCAGTCTGGCGGTCCGCAGTCTGTCGGTCCGCAGTCTGTCGGTCCGCAGTCTGTCGGTCCGTAGTCTGTCGGTCCGTAGTCTGTCCGGAGTCTGGCGGTCCGTAGTGTGTCCTTTCGGAGTCTGTCGGTCCGCAGTCTGTCGGTCCGGAGTCTGGCGGTCCGGAGTCTGGCGGTCCGGAGTCTGTCGGTCCGGAGTCTGTCGGTCCGGAGTCTGTCCGTAGTCTGTCGGTCCGGAGTCTGTCCGGAGTCTGGCGGTCCGGAGTCTGTCGGTCCGTAGTCTGTCCGGAGTCTGGCGGTCTGTAGTGTGTCCTTTCGGAGTCTGTCGGTCCGCAGTCTGTCGGTCCGTAGTCTGTCCGGAGTCTGGCGGTCCGTAGTGTGTCCGTCCGGAGTCTGTCGGTCCGCAGTCTGTCGGTCCGCAGTCTGTCGGTCCGGAGTCTGTCGGTCCGGAGTCTGTCGGTCCGGAGTCGGTCCGCAGTCTGTCCGGAGTCGGTCCGTAGTCGGTCTCTACGTCTCAGTTTGATGGGACAGCGGTCAGCAGGACGTTCTCCAGAGTCACCTGACTGTTTACGTAATGAGTCAGTTTGCTGTTGAATCCTTTCGTCTTCAGGAAGTCGAGTCTTCCGCCGTCAATCAGACGTTTGCAGAGACGCCCGACCTGCTCGCGTTCGTCGGCCAATAGAAACCTGCAGAGAAGAAGAACCACATTCAGATAAAGAGGTGAAACTTCTGCACCGAGGGGGTCAGAGGTCAAATATTTACCCGCTCACAGCGTCCGTCCCCTCCGCCGGGTCGTGCTCTTCCACGTCTCCTCTCTGATTAGTCCCGCCCTGAGGTGGACCGTCCCGATTGGTCGGTCTGAGTCCACAGGTGGCCCAGCTGGACATCCGACAGAAAGCTGAGAAGTCTGCCGCTCCGAGTCCGTTCTGCAGGAAGAACTGCTGCCCGACGTAATGACGCCACTCACAGCGATGGTGGCAGCACAGAGCCACCGCCAGGCCCAGCACCGGACCAGGACCAGAGTCTGGACCAGGACTAGATTCTAGCAGTGCTGCTGCATCAGCTGATTCTGGTTCTGAGGTTTTGAGGCGTTTTGATGGTGGTTCACCCTCCTCTCTGAGTCCTGGTGTTTCCAACAGACATCTCAGAGCCAGATCTGAGACCAGAGACAGACAAGGCCAGCTGAGTTAGCATTCTTTCAACCAATCAGAGGACAGGACTGCTCTCACCTGTCGCTGCTCCACACAGGTGTTTCCCAACTCCAACCAGCGGAAGCCTCCTCTGTCTGAGCAGCTGGACTTTACCTGAAAACATCAGAGTCAGAAGACTCAAACCAGAACTAAGCTCAACCACCAGAGTCTCCAGATGTTAGTCTCTTACTTAAATCCAGATGTTGAATGTCAACCTGCAGCCTCTCAAACTGAACTCCAGTATCCTGATGTTTCCCGTCCACCTGGACCAGAACAGACCAGAACAGACCAGACCTGATTTACTTCATCAATCATTCTACAGGTGTAACGGCTGTATTTGGGGTTAGAACTGGTTTCGGCGCCCTCTGCTGGAGTAGTGAGGTTTTTCATGCCTTGAAGCGGGTGCTGCAGCGCTCCACCAGCAGCAGCTGCAGGTCGTCGCAGGTCTGCAGGTGGTCTCGGGTCTTCAGAGCTTCGTGGATCCAGTGAGACAGTTTCCCTCGACCGGCTCCAAACTCCACGAAGCACCGCCCCCTTCCCAGCAGCCCCAGTGCCTCCAGGTGACCTAAGAGAGAGGACTGGACACAGCTGACAGGTGAGAGAAGCTCCACCTCCTCCATGTGCACCTGTATGAACGTGGATCACCTCAGACTCAGAGTCCTGGGTCCTGATCCTGGCTCAGGACTCAGCTGAGTTCTTTTTTTGTGTACCTGCTGCTTCAGGTGTTTGTGGGCGGAGTCTCCGTTCTTTGGGTTGTTGAGTTCCTCCTGGAGGACAGGATGAGACAGAACACTGTCCTCCACATCACACCGCAGTCCTACAACAACAACAACAACAACAACAACAACAACATCATGATGCCAGGTCCCGTTCCTCGTAGTGGTTCACTAAGTCGATCAAATGTCCTTTAGCAGCCTGAATGAACGAGATGATTGAAGTCAGGCTCTCTCGGGTTCTCCGAGGCTGATCCTCTCAAACAGTCTCGTTAATCCGACCCAGACGATCAGGACCAGGATGGCTGCGCGTGCCCGTCCTACTTCTAAAGGGGGAAGCGTGGATCACCCACACCATGATGTTCTAACAGCACAAAGTGAAAGAAAGAGCCTCTTTGTTCTCCGCTGACCAGCAGGAGATGATCATGAACGCAGACGAGGAAGTCAAGACGTCATCACGGCAAAATATAACAGCGGCACCGCTGAGAGCACGAGACGAGAAGCACGGCCACATATCAGACACGTTCCACGTCAGTGTGTGAACGTATCAGCTCATTTTAATGCCTCATCACCCCGACCAATCACATGACACGTCTTTAATGTGCTGCTGGCAGTAGACTTCATGATGCATCATCCAATGAGATCTATAGACAATAATGATCTCAACTCTTTCACAATCATCATAAAAACAAGCCCAACGAGGATCTGATGATGCTCATTAATATGATACATATGTATGTATGCCTCATGCATCATGCACTGTGTGTGTGTGTGTGTGTACATGTGTGTGTAGATCACATGTAGAACTAGCAGTGTGAATGTGTGTGTGTGTTATTCATCATCAGACATTCAATCAACTGAAGCAGTGAAGATCAATAGTGTGTGATTCTCATCATGATCCACCTTCATCATGTTCTACAGTAATGATCTGCTGCTGCACTAATAACACGTCATATCATGATGAGTGCTTTAACCTCATGCATGCAACCAGCCATCAAGAGGACATGAGAGCAAGGACACACTGAGCACACACACATGATCAGAATGCTGAGTCAGCACGATATGTGCCATGGTGATGTGATGAACACATCCATAAGTTTATTAAGCGCCAAACCAACGTGAGCAGCAGCGCGGCATGCAGCAGCTTTCCCCATGTTCTCCGCATCGCCGCCACCACAACAACGCAGCACGCGCACAGCAGCTCAAGGCTGCATCCGGTCTGTGGACAGGCAGTGTGGCGTTCAAGGTCTGCTGCAGAAGCTCTTTGAATCAATGATTCCTTGTGGGCAGAATGGACAGCGCTCGTAGAGGAAGTCATCGTGATGTGATGACGGATGTTGGCGATGTGAAAGAACTCTCTCCCTATAAAACGCTGATCTCACTAATCTCCTCCTTCATCAGTGGATCTGTGAGGAAGGAGCTGCACATGATGCAATAGAGGCTTCTGAGTTTGCTCCGCTGCTTTAAGGATCACGTGTGTCTCACTTTACCTGCGTTTCATGAACTCCCGTATAACCCGCAGTATATGCGCAAGCGCATCAGACTACCGTATGTGACAGGAGCGGCCATGTTTTCCGGGGGAGTGGCAGCTTATCCAGCTACCTTCACTGAGCCTGCGCTGGAGCAGGTTCCAGCTGATGGATGTGTTGCCATGGTGATTTTGCCAAACTTGCTTCGTGGAACCGAAAAGCCTGATTTATGTCATCTTATCCTGAAGATTATCCGGCTAACTCAGTTAGCCATGTACGAGGAACGGGGCCCAGAGCTCTCAGGTAACACCACCTGCTTCAGGAGGAACTCACCTGTGACGGCTGTCTTCAGTTTGTCCAGCAGAGACTGTAACTCGGTCCGGCTCCTCTCAGACAGACTCACCTGAACCACCGACAGCAAGATTATTAAAACGATGAAGATTAATATTATTGTTGCGACTCCTTCAGCTGAGATGTTACCTGATGGAGCGTCTCTCCGTCAGCTGATCCAGAGTTTATGTTCTCCACATAATAAACCTGCAGATTCACATCAAACACCCACTCACTGAGATCACAGAGACACGGAACACACCTCTGTGATACATATATATATACACAATATATATGTATATATATGTGTTGTAATAATAATAATAATAATAATAATAACTCA
Organism: Lycodopsis pacificus; assembly: GCA_028022725.1. NCBI lineage: Eukaryota > Metazoa > Chordata > Actinopteri > Perciformes > Zoarcidae > Lycodopsis > Lycodopsis pacificus. Next base: position 30,559,339 of record CM051694.1, read on the forward strand.
CCGGCTTTTCTTTCTCTCTGGAGTTACATTTCTTCAGATGTTTCTCTAGTTTGTTTTCACTCACAGTGCTGAAGAGTCAAACAAACAGGAAGTCACTAACAGGAAGTCACTCAAACAGGAAGTCACTCACAGGAAGTCACTCACAAACAGGAAGCTTCCAACAAACAGGAAGTCCCTCACAAACAGGAAGTCCCTCACAAACAGGAAGTCCCTCACAAGCAGGAAGTCACTCACAAGCAGGAAGTCACTCACAAACAGGAAGTCACTCACAAACAGGAAGTCACTCACAAACAGGAAGTTACTCACAAACAAGAAGCCACTAACAAACAGGAAGTAACTCACAAACAGGAAGTCACTCACAAGCAGGAAGTAACTCACAAACAGGAAGTCACTCACAAGCAGGAAGTCACTCACAAACAGGAAGTCACTAAGAAACAGGAAGTCACTCACAATATAATATATACTCTATCACCCTACTCACTGTTTAGGGTCCAGAGGACACGGAATCCTCCTGCTGCCTCCTTCCTCCTGAAACAGGAAGTACAGAAAGTACATGAAGTACAGGAAGTATATGAAGTAGTGGTAGTACTTGTAATGTGAGGTTATTGATTAGACATCCTGTTGTACCAACAGGATAATAACACAGTGGCGGGCCGTGCGTTGTATACCTGGGCCTTCAGTGCTGTCCTCCTACAGGTGAACCAACTCCTGATAACCTCATTATGACGCATCAATCCAAACCTGCAGCGGATCCACGCATTCCACCACACAAGAGCACGAGCCGTTCAAATATCATTCATAGAAACCACACGGTAGACAAGTGAACAGTCGTAACGTTACTGCAGATGTAAACAAACAAACGCACTTCACTGACCAACTGCTGTTCACTTAAAGACAAACTCCATCCTCCTTTCTTTGTTAAAGAGTTTCATCCCAGTACATCGTTTCAGTTCCAGTAAGATGTTCTTCTCCATTCATGGACGCCAGTGACAGTCGAGCCTCCCCAGTTGTATTTCGCCGGTCTGCGGCAGCCGGTTCGCAGCGGGGCCGGGGCCCCTCCTCCGCCGGGATCCCTCCTCCGCCGGGGCCCCTCCTCCGCCGGGGCCCCTCCTCCGCCGGGATCCCTCCTCCGCCGGGGCCCCTCCTCCGCCGGGGCCCCTCCTCCGCCGGGATCCCTCCTCCGCCGGGATCCCTCCTCCGCCGGGATCCCTCCTCCGCCGGGGCCCCTCCTCCCCCGGGGCCCGCTGGCGGGCGCAGCCCGCCCGCCGGGCCGCGGTTGTGGAGCTGTTTCCCTGCGAACGTGTTCGTTGAGTTGTAGATCAACTCGAGTTTCTCCAAAAGTTTTCAAAAGCACCGTCGCTTGTGTCCTGCCGTGCTATGGCGTCCTCAGGTTAGCGTAGCGTAGCTCCAAACACCAACAGCTCAGTTCAAATGAAACACATTCAGCCATAACATGTGCAACGCTTCTCCGACGCCATCAGCAAGAAATACCGTTCATACAAATCCTCTTCCTGCTGAGTCGGGCTGCCCGCTGAGGCTGACTGACCATTTCTTACCATGTCCAGCTTTTCCTAGTAATGTCCTTCTTGAGAAAGGCGTTGTCAGTAACTCCGCCACTAAATCCGTTTCTCCTCCTCCTTCAGCCATTGAGTGTTAAAAACACAAAGCTAGGTAAAAAAATAAATAAAAGTACACCAAGCAAAACCATAACATTTTATAATTTCTTCCATACTTCCAATCTGAACTCTTAAGGTGCGTTCACACCGGTCGCGTTGATTTTTTGACGCACTGCAAAATCGCGTCCAACGCACCGCCGGTCGTGTTCAGACCAAACGCCGCAAAATCTCGTAGCGCCGGAGAGGGCGCGTGGTTTATAGACCTGGATCCGTTCAACTGTCCGCCACTAACCATGGAAAGAATAACCTATATTCCTACGTGTTGTGGAAGTCACAGATATCCCGGGAAACTAAACGCCGTCATGTCTGGTTCATAATATTGTTCAGAGGAGCTCCGTGGATTGTATCGAGCTGTATTCACTGTGTCTAGCAAGCCGCCGGTCGCTGTTTACACAGACGGCTACAGGATTTATTTGTCCTCCATTGTTGTTTGCGATTCAGCACCGGCCGGAGCTACGGGACTGATGACGGGGGCAGCAACTCAACGCTGATAGGCTATCGCAGCGTCACGTACCACAGCGTCACGTACCACAGCGTCACGCGATTATGTCGCAGAAGTTGAAAAATTCCAACTCGCGCGTTGGCAATTTTGCGGCGTCCAACTCGTCCACCGCACTGCAATAACGCGTCCAACGCGCCACCGAATCGCAAAATCGCGGCGCGCCAGTCTCATCGCGTCTGTGCATAGACTTTGTATGTAATCTCGGCGCGCGTCAAAAAAAAAACGCGACCGGTGTGAACGCACCTTTACTCCTCCGACTAAGCTCTGATGTTAAGTTTCCTTTCACGATAGTCACATGCTCGCCCACTGACCAATCACAGCGCACGCTGCACCTCACTGCAGAGCTGCACCTGAACACTGAGCTGCACTAACGCTGACGTCATTATAGGCCGCTAGCAGCGCTGACACGTCAAAGAACACGCCCACCATGTCAAACTAAAGATCTGATTGGTTGAACACTATGACAATCAACAACATCGTCCCCGTTCACTTAAAGTGCACATGATGCAGGTGAGAGTCTGCAGGCCTCTGGCTCTGTTCTACCTAGAGACACAGAGGTGAGATCTGATTGGATAAAAGCTCTACTTAAAACAAGCTGCACTGGAAGCAGAGCAACTGAGGAAGACAGGAGCTGTGCAATGAGAACATACGATAATGGGAAAATATTTTTATAAATTACAATACATATTTATGATAAATATTTTAACAGCTTTACTCATTTTAAATGTAAGTCTTTACAATAACAAAGATTTATTATGGCGGTAAAATTAAATATTAAATTCAGATTCTACCACAACTTTTAACCAAATATTTTAAAAAACGCTTTTGTGGACAGAAGCATAGAAGAAGAATAAAAAGTAAAGACTGAGTTTTATTAAACATCAGGTCAGTTCAGCTTCACCACGATGAAGAGGAAGATAACTCTTCATCAAAGCTCCAGGAGGATAACGGAAGTTGCTTTACTTTGAAAAACCTGTTTTGTCTCTAAACTGTTGAACTAATGAAGTTTAAACTTCAGACTCACTGATCAGCTGTTCTGTTATCTGGGTCCCTAAACTCACCATGGTCTCTCTTATTACCACGTTGTCTTTGTCCCTGAACTCACCATGGTCGCGTGCTCTCCACAGAACACTTTTCCTCTCGCGACGATCATTTTACAGAAACGTTTCTTTTTCTCCACGAAGAAGCCACATCTGACGTCCGCCATGTTGGATGACGCTCCACGCTGCTTTCAAGTACTGAGCCAACTGTAGGAAATACCATGGAGAAACTGTTGATCCTCCGTATTTATTGAAACAAATTCATATATGAATTGTGTAAAAAATAATCAGCTTTACAAAACAACATGGATATCACAGAATACATGCTGATATATATTTAAACATATTTTATTACATATTATTGTGGTGTGTATGAACGTATATTTCTCCTCAGCAGCACGTGAACGCTGCTCAGTTCTTCTCTCTGATTGGTCGACCTCTATGCCAATTAAAACATTTTCCCTCCTCTTGTGTACCAGCGGGGTGGGGCTTGTGTTTGGGTGACGTCATTAGTGGACGGTCCAAACCATGATGGCGGCAGCAGCAACAGCAGCGGAGGAGCGGAGCGGCGGTCCCGGTTCTTCTCCCGGTTACTCGGTGCTCGTGGTGGTCGGCTCGCTGCGGCCCGTTGGTCTACTGGAGCGGCAGATAGACTCCGGTGAGTTCTGGTAAAGTTACCCGGTACCGGAGATGGTAACGTGAACATAGGGCCGGAAGTCAGTGGGGCCCTTCACAATAAGATAACTCGGATCTGACTTTGTTAACCCTATAAAAGTGGCTCCCTGTTCGGGTTTTCTCCAGGTTTCACTCCACACCGTGAACTAAACGTCCGTGCAGGTTATTGTCTCTTTTCGGTCACATTTAAACCGGTAAAAATACAACCGTGAACCATTTATCGGGATTAAAAAGACGAGTTTTGCTTAGCATGCTAACGTAGCTAGCTGCTGTTCTCTAGTTTAAAGTCAGACTGTCTTCATTCAGAGCGACATTTATTATTAAAAACAATGTTACACGAGGACACGTATTATATATTATTATAGTGTGTTTATTTTAATAAGCTCTTATCACGTTAGGTTGAGTAGATGTTTAACATCCGGATGTGTTTGAGACTTAATTTAGAGAAAACGTGAGTCCATTTTATTTCTTTAAAATGCAATTTGTAGTTTCCTCTTTTTAAATCGTAATCACTTAATAATATAGACAGAAGTTGCAGCATTGTTCAATTCTGAGGCATTTATTTTGAAAATCCCCTCTCACCGGATGTTTAGTATTTTGTCCAACTTGACTGTTAAAAGTAGGTTAACGGTCCAAACACGGAGAAACTGTAATAAACATTTGATTTGTTCCGCTTCACATTCATTTACTCATAAAACTGATCGACTGATAATCAATAAGTCACCAGTTTAAATAAAGCTGATTCACATGGAGCAGTTTATCTAGTGTAGCTGACCAGTAGAACCCAGTAGAACAATCACACTGGTCTAGTTTAACTGATGATCAATGATCACAACTATTGATCAACAGAAAAAACTAGAAGTTTAGACCAGAGTCTTCTTAAAAAGCTGTATGATCAAACTAAATATGTAAACTCATGTCAGTCCATCAGGAACAGTAGAACCTCAGTAGATGTGAATATAACACCTTCTGTTTACTGTTAGTCATGTGTTCTACATGTTCTAATCATGTGTTCTACATGTGCTAATCGTGTGTCTGAAGGGGACGCTGGCGAGTCTAGCGCCGCTCCGTCTGGCAGTTTTAGTTTGATGTTCCTACAGTAATCACAATTTAACCTACATTTTTATTTTAATTTTAACAGTGTAGTTAAGTTCAATCACCCTAAATAGCCATTATTCTCTGTTTTTAACTCTACTGCAACGCTTCGTCTTGGATTTGTATTTGTTTGCTTACCTGTTGCACCTGCTCTCCACTGCTACCGACTACTCCCTGGACAACTAGCTGGCTAGCTGGCGGTCTCTCGCTAGCCGGCGGCTACCGACGAGCCAGCCGGCTGTGGACTGTGGACTATCCTGGCGTGCCCGTCACTTCTCCAACTCCGGTCATCAAGTCCGTGCTACCGACTTAAGACCTCAGGCTGGCATGGTTCTGCAATACTCCACCTCGCAACTCCTCCAACTCAACAACTTCTTTGCTCCTCCGTGTATCTCAGCCATCAAAACACTTGGACTCCTCCGTCGGCCCCGGTACATCCACAGAGCCTCCCGGAGAAAGTTAGTTTACTCCTGGCCTGATCGCTCCACTCTTTCCATCCCCTCCCTCTGGTCAGCCGAGCGCACCACCGCAACTCCTGCGCGTCATCACTAGGGTTGGGTACCGAAAAACGGTGCCGGTATGGAACCGGTTCCTATACGTCCGGTACCTACCGGACCGAAACGTAACGCAGATTTCGGTGCCTCATTTCGGTGCCTGAGCCGATTGAAATACTTTTGTGACACTACTCTGATGACTCCGTCCTGGCAGCAGGACTCGGTCCTCCGCTCCTCACTCACAGTATTATTACAACGGGTACTTAGCGCTGCCGCTCATAAGCACAACAACACAGGCACGCAAAGCTTCTTCTTCTTTGAGACAAGATAAGATAAGATAAGATAATCCTTTATTAGTCCCTCAGTGGGGAAATTACAGGATTACAGCAGCATCGCTCACAAGTAATAAATGAAGATAAAAAAATCAAGTAGTATAAATAGACTAAACAGTAAACAGTAGTAAAAATGACAGTAAAGAAGAATACAAAATATACCAGTATGTACAGACGGAGTAAAAATGTGAAATGTAAGATAATACTTAAACGTATTGGATATTGCACGGGATTGACAGTAAAGAAGACTATTAAATATACCAGTATATACAGATGGAGTAAAATGTAAGTGTAAGGTAAATACTTAAACGTATTTGATATTTCACAGGATTGCACGGATTAGGTATTGCACCAGGTGAATGAATTAAGTGTTCATGTTCAGTCCAAATGTTCGTGTTCAAAGTGTTCAAAGTGTTAGTGGTCTCCCGAGAGCAGCTCGTTGTGCAGCCTGACAGCAGCGGGGAGGAAGGACTTGCGGTACCTCTCCCTCAGACACCGGGGATGAATCAGTCGGTGACTGAAGGAGCTGTGCAGAGCTGCCAGAGTGTCCTGCATGGGGTGGGAGGCGTGGCTCATCAGGGATGAGAGCTTCGCCATCATCCTCCTGTCTCCCACCACCTCCACAGTATCCAGTGGACACCCCAGCACGCTGCTGGCCTTCCTCACCAGTTTCTCCAGTCTCCTCCTGTCAGCTGCCGCGATGCTGCTGCTCCAGAAGACCACTCCATAGAAGATGGCTGATGCCACCACGGAGTCGAAGAAGGTCTTCAGGAGTGCTCCCTGCACCCCAAAAGACCTCAGTCTCCTCAGCAGAAAGAGTCTGCTCTGTCCCTTTTTATAAAGAGCGTGAGCGTGGTCAGTCCAGTTTATTGTTCAAGTGAACACCCAGGTACTTATACGACTTCACGACCTCAATGTCCAGTCCCTGGATGCTCACTGGTGTCGGAGGAGGGCGTTTACCGCGGCGGAAGTCCACCACCAGCTCCTTGGTCTTGCTGGTGTTGATGTGGAGGCGGTTCCGCTGGCACCATCCTAAAAAGTCCTGGTTTAGTTCCCTGTACTCTCTGTCATCATCTGCGGAGATGAGGCCGACGATTGCAGAGTCGTCAGAGAACTTTTGCAGGTGGCAGTTGGCAGAGTTGTGTTTGAAGTCCGAGGTGTAAATGGAGAAGAGGAATGGAGCCAGAACGGTTCCCTGTGGGGCCCCTGTGCTGCAGGACACCCGATCTGACTCACACCCCCGTATCCGCACATACTGTGGACGGTTGGTGAGGTAGTCCAGGATCCATGTAGTGAGGTGGTGGTCCACCCCGGTCTGCTCCATCTTGTCCCTCAGAAGCAAAGGCTGGATGGTGTTGAAGGCACTGGAGAAGTCGTAGAACATGACTCTCACAGTGCTACCAGTCTTTTCCAGGTGAGAGAGGCATCTCTGCAGCAGGAAGATGACGGCGTCATCCACCCCGATGCCGGACTGGTAGGCGAACTGAAGAGGGTCCAGGGATGAACTCACCAGAGGGCGGAGATGGGCAAGTACCAGCCTCTCCATGGTCTTCATCAGGTGGGATGTCAATGCCACCGGCCTGTAGCTGTTGAGGTCCTTGGGCCGCGGGTTCTTTGGTACCGGTACCACGCAGGACGTCTTCCATAGCTGTGGTACTTTCCCCAGCCTCAAGCTCAAGTTGAATATGTGCTCCGCTATCCCGCACAGCTGGTCTGCGCAGGATTTGAGGAGCCTTGAGCTGATGCCGTCCGGACCCGTGGCCTTCCTCGCCTTGATCCTCCTCAGTTCCTTCCTCACCTGGTTGAGGGACACTCGGGGGGGGGGGGGGGGGGGTGCTGTGTGTTGGAGTGTGGAGGGGAGCAGAGTGTTGTGGGAAGGGGGGAGGTGGAGGGGGAGGGGGGATAATAATCCACAGGGGATGCAGATGATGGGGGTTGCAGCAGCAGGGAGGTCTGGGGGGGGGGGGGGGGTGGGGTGCTGTGTGTTGGAGTGTGGAGGGGAGCAGAGTGCTGTGGGAAGGGGGGAGGGGGAGGGGGGATAATAATCCACAGGGGATGCAGATGATGGGGGTTGCAGCAGCAGGGAGGTCTGGGTGGGGGGAGGGGTGGATGGCTGGTCAAACCTGTTAAAAAATAAGTTCAGCTCATTCACCCACTTTTGGTCCCCCTCAGGCTGTTGGTTGGGCCCCTTGAGCCCAGAAATCGCCTTGAGGCCCTTCCAGACCCCGACGGTGTTATTCTGCTGCAGCTGGTCCTCCATCTTCATCCTGTAGACATCTTTCCCCTCCCTGATCTTCATCCTCAGCTCCCTCTGCACAGTCCTCAGCTCCTCCTTGTTGCCAGATCTAAAAACCCTCTTCTTCTCCTTGAGGAGGGCCTTTATCTCCGGAGAGATCCAGGGTTTGCCATTTGAGAAACACGGTACAGTCCTGGTGGGTACGGTGTTCTCAACACAGAAGTTAATATAGTCCGTGATGCAGTCGGTGAGACCGTCGATGTCTTCCCCATGGGCATCACTGAATACCTCCCACGCAGTTGTCTCAAAACAGTCCTTCAGAGCCTCCTCGGCTCCATCGGTCCATCGTCTAACTGTGCGGGTCACAGCTGGCTGCTTCTGTGCAAGAGTTGTGTACACAGGCAGGAGGTGCACCAGGTTGTGGTCAGATCTGCCCAGGGGAGGGAGAGGTGATGATATGTATGCCTCCTTGGTGTTGGCATAAAGAAGGTCCAGTGTTTTCTTGTCTCTGGTGTGGCATTTGACATACTGGGTGAATGTGGGCAGAGTGGAGGACGGAGGGGCATGATTAAAATCCCCAGAGAGAAGGAGGAGGGCATTGGGGTGTTGTGTCAGCAGCCTGCTTGTCGCCGAGTGGATGACGTCACAGGCCGCTTCGGCGTCAGCAGAGGGGGGGGACCAACTGGCGGTTGGCAAACGACGAATTGGCGCATTACCGCCACCAACTGGTAAAGTAAAATAAAATAAGTCATGAGACGTGTCGTATTTTGCCAGAGATGGAAAATATGCTCATATTTCTGCAAAATAATTGCTGAAGTTTGAAGCTGCAGTGTGTGTACAGAGTGTGTGTGTTTTGTATTTATATTTATTTAAATATACTGTAAACTGTTAACAGTTAACATAGTGTTCATAGTTAAAAAGTTTGAAGCTGTAGTTTGAAGCCAAGTGTTTTGTATTTATTTATATTGATAGTATACTTTAACAGTTAATATATTGTTCAAATTGAACAATATATTATCGGTTCAGGCACCGTTTAGGCACCGGTATCGTTTTAGCACCGGTATCGAAAAAAAACCCAAATGTTACCCAACCCTAGTCATCATCACAACAATCTACACGAGTGCGTTGCCTGGCTCCGCCCCCTTACCAGAGCACCCCAGCCTGCCCAAATTCATCCACATCTCTGTTTAACACCCGATCCCTAAACAACAAGGGACTCTTACTCAGTGAATTCATAACTGACAATAAACTGGACTTTCTCTGTTTAACCGAAACATGGCAAAACCAACGGGACTACTTTTCACTAAACCAAACCACACCCCCTGGATATTCATACATGGACAAGCCATGCCTCCATGGGCGTGGTGGTGGAATAGCCACAATTTTTCGCAAAGACATCACTACAACTGCAATAATCATCCCGGCTCCCTCCTCATTTGAACACCTTGTTTTTAAACTGTCTGGTCCCAAACCCCTGGTTACTGCAGTAATTTACCGGCCCCCAAAACCTAACCCTGCTTTCCCCTCTGACCGGTCTGAATTTCTCACACAACTTTGCGCCATCTCTCCATCCATTCTGCTACTCGGTGATTTTAACATACACGTCGACTCATCTGACTCCACAACTTCTACAGAACTCCTGGACATCTTTAACTACTTCAACATGCTGACTTTCCCACCCATAACAAAGGACACACACGTGATCTGGTCTGCACATCCGGCATTACCATCAGCAATCTAACCAGCATCGACCTCACCATCTCTGACCACCTGGCTATCACCTTGCACATAGACATCCCCACCGCACCCCCCATGCTAAGCAGAATCGCACCATAACATTCCGGAACATCAAGTCCATCAACATCTCCTTGCTCTCCTCCACCTTGGCTGCCACCGTCTCTGCCTATGCCTCCCCCACTGCCCTGGTCAAGTACTATAATGATGCACTCTCCTCCGGTCTTGACGTCATTGCCCCCAAAAAATCCAAACTCATCTCCTTCACCCACTCCGCCCACTGGTACACGGACCGACTTCGCCTCCTCAAAGTGCAGGGCCATCAACTGGAACGTCTTGCCAACAAAACTGGACTTACTGTTCACCTTGATGCCTTCAAACTCCACCAACAACAATATAAAGATGCCCTGAACACCGCTCGCTCCTCTCACTACTCCTCCATCATCCAATCTGGCTCCAACAACCCCAAAACGCTTTTCTCCACCATCAACAAACTCCTCAAGCCCATGGACACCATCTCCACCTCCTTCACCACCAGCAAATGAAACTCATTTCTATCCTTCAACGACAAAATCATCGCAATACACAACCAGCTGGCAGCCCCCACCACCCCCCAAGCCCTCAACATGACTCTCCCCTACTTCCAAGCCACTCGCTCTCATTCTTCAGTTCAATCACGGAACTGGACCTCTCCTCCATTCTCTCCAGCATGAAGACCTCCACCTGTGCCCTTGACCCCCTCCCCTCTTCCTTAGTCAAGGCCTGCCTCCCCACACTCTCCCCTCTCATCACCAACATCATCAACTTCTCACTGTCTTCAGGTCTCTTACCCCCCACACTCAAGATCGCTGCTGTCACCCCCATACTGACAAAACCTGGTCTTCACCCACGGTGTCCCCCAAGGTTCCGTGCTTGGTCCCCTCCTCTTCATCATTTACATCCTTCCCCTCGGACAAATCATCCGTCGTCATGGTCTCAACTTCCACTGCTACGCTGACGACGCCCAACTCTAGTTCTCCACCAAGACCATCACCTCCGTCACCCACTCCACTCTCACCACCTGTCTCACTGATATAAAATCATGGATGCAACAGAACTTTCTCAAACTCAACTGCAATAAATCTGAAATACTCATCGGCCCTAACTCCCTCACCCGTTCAGCCCAGCCCTTCTCCCTCAACATTGATGGCTCCATCGTCACCCCCTCCACCCAGGTCCGCAACCTCGGTATCATCCTCGACCCCACCCTCTCTTTTCTACCCCACGCCAACCACATCACCAAAACTGCCTTCTTTCACCTCAGGAACATTGCACGCCTCCGACCCTCCCTGTCCTCTGCCACCACCGAAATTCTCATCCGTGCTCTTATAACCGCCAGACTCGACTACTGCAACAGCATCCTCTACGGTTCTCCCAACAAAATCCTCAATAAACTCTAATATGTTCAGAACTCCGCCGCTCGACTGCTCACTTCCACCTGCCGCTATGATCACATCACCCCGGTCCTTCACAACGTCTACTGGCTCCCGGTCGAATACGGAATAGACTTCAAAATACTACTCACCACCTACAAAGCCCGAAACAACCTGGTCCCTCCCGTTGCCTCAGGTCCGCCGGTGCAAACACTCTGAAGACCATCAGGACCAAGCGCCGGACCCGGGGTGACAGGGCCTTCTCAGCTGCTGCACCTCCCCTCTGGAACGCCCTCCCCATCCACATCCGTGAGGCTTCCTCTCTACCATCATTCAAACAAGCCCTCAGAACCCACCTCTCCAACCTTGCCTTCACCTGCTAACCCGGCACTACATGACCCATTCAGCACAGCTTCTCCAGTCTTATTTTTTTGCCAAAATGTTCTGTTTGTTTGTTTTATTTGCTCCTCTGTCTTTCTTTTTTTGTTTGTCTCTGCCCGATGTAAAGCGTCTTTGGGTATTTAGAAAAGCGCTATATCAAATTAAAGTATTATTATTATCACGTGTTTAATCATGTGCTCATGTGTTCTTCATGAACACGTGTTTTTAGCTCTTCATCAGTCAGGCTATGGTCAGGCTTTAGTGGTTTGTGTTGATGTTCAGCTGGTTTTCTTCCTGCTGCTGTAATGTTGTGTGACACACAAAGAGGAAGTGGTGTTACTAAATATCTTCAGCTTCCTGTTTGCTGAGGAAGGAGGAAATGGTTTATCTGACAGAGGAAGGAGGAACCACAGAGGGACTAACTCGTCAGACTAATAGACCAGTTCAAACCAGTCTGCTGCTGGTTGAACATGATGAATAATGCAGCCTGGAGACATCCCATAATACTGTGACAGGTTGTGTTGATTCTTACTCAAACAGATGTCAGTGAACACAACACACGAGATGCATTCAGGGCCCAACGAGACATTTAGATTATGAATGATACGTGTGTGTGTGTACTGATACCTGTTGGTGTGTGTACTTATACCTGTGTATGTGTGTACTTCAGGTGTGCGCTGCTGGCCTGTAAACCTGGACGTCTCTGTTCTGGACCAGCAGCTGAAACTCTTCGTGTCGAGACACTCGGCCTTCCTGTCGCAGGACGTCCCAGGTGAGGAGAAGCACACCTGTTAGTGTTGTGTGTCTGAAGGGCTCTTTAAGACCTGAGTACCTGGTTCAGCAGATATTAAAGGATGAATGTGTCCTCTGGGCTCCTAAAACTCCCACAATCCTTTGAGCTCATTGTATCTATTTTATATTCATGTGAAAACATCGCCTTCAAACTACTGGATTTATTCTAGTTTATCACCAAAACTACATTTTACAGACGACATGAACACATCATGATAACGTTATAATGAACCTTCAGCCAGTACTCATGTTCACTGAGCAGAGCCTGAAGGCATCATGTAACTGAAGTGAACCTCCGTTGGTTAGCTGTAAGCGGTGCTGCTAACGTTACTAGCTCTCCTCTGATATAGTTTGTAATAAAATAGTTGGTGTGTGTGTGTGTGGAGGGGGGGGGGTGTGCTGAACAGCCTGCAGACCAAAGACGACTCAATGAGACCATGAACCTCAAAAAGAGCGTCTAGTGTGACGAATAACATCCGAGCTGGACAGATCCTGGCCTTCTGCTCTGAGGAACAGGACCTGGTCCTCTGCTCTTAGGAGACCCATAGGTCTGGGGGGGGTCCAGTGAAGAAGCTTTCAGACTTTATTTTCAGATGTTAGTTTGTGCTCCTTCTCTTTGTGGTTGATTGTGGCTCAACTAGCTGCTAGGTTAGCTGCTAGCATACTGTGACTGACGTTTTCTGTTCGTCCTGCAGGACAGAGGACTCTGCAGCACCGCGGAGACGTTCTGGACACTCAGGTTGTTGTGAATCCAGCTCACGACTTCGTCTGCTCCGAGGTGAATAAAAGTGTCTCATTAAACCCTGAACAGTGAGTCTGGTTCATCATGTGTGGATCCAGATCATCTCTGTTCAGGGATCCACGTTAACATGAACCCGGGTCCGGAGAAGAGTCAGTGGGATGATGTTCAGTAAACATACATTACAGACTGAGCTAGTTAACGTTAGCTGTTAGCACAGTCCTGCTTGGCGAAATACAAAAGTACACTTTGTTGTCCTCATGCGTTTCCTGTGTGTGTGTGTGTGTGTGTGTGTGTGTGTGTGTGTGTGTTGTGTTCAGGTGCGGCGGCTCGTCTGTGATCCGTCTTCTCACAAACTTCTGGTTCTGGCCGGTCAGTGTTTGGAAGAGTCCGGAGACATCGTGTTCCAGAGAGGCTGCTTCTCTCTCAGAGACCTGATCCACGTCTTTGAGGACGAGGAGGTCAGTGTGTGTGTGATGTAGACTAGAAAGGCTCCTTTATTAAAGTCCATTATTGATCATGAGCATCGATGTGATCGGTCCTGATGGTCTCGGTCTCTGTTTGAAGGTTGGACAGATGTTGAGTTCTACAGACCCGGTGATGAAGGCCCGCCTCACCCTCAGCTGTCCAGATGTTGGTCTTTGGAAGAACTCTGAGTTAGAGAAACACAACCTGCAGGACCACATCCAGATCAACCCTCCCCCCGTCCTACCAGAGATGGAGGGTCTGCAGGAGTTCACGGAGTACCTGTCCGAGTCTCTGGAGCCCGAGTCCCTCTTCGACCTCCTGGAGCCCCCGAGCACCGTGGGCTTCCTGAAGCTCTCTCGGCCGTGCTGCTACATCTTCCCCGGAGGGAGGGGGGATTCGGCCTTCTTTGCCGTTAACGGTTTTAACGTCCTGGTGAACGGTGGCTCAGATACCCGCTCCTGCTTCTGGAAACTGGTTCGGCACCTGGACAGAATCGACTTGGTGCTCCTAACTCATGTTGGCGTGGACAATCTCCCCGGGCTGAACAGTCTGCTGCTGAGGAAGGTAGCGGAGCAGCAGGAGGAAGAGTCTGCTGGATCTCAGACTGAGGAGGACCGGGTGAAAAACCTTATCTCCCCTGAGATCGGGGTGGTGTTCCTCAATGTTCCCCACAGGTTGAAGTCCTTACAAGGAGATCCAGGAGAGCTGCGGAGTTGTGACCAGGTGGCGCTCACTCTGCAGAATTTACAAAGACTCTCCATCAAACCTGAACCTCTCAGCCGGTCTAACGGACCCAGTATAGAACCAGTTATCTTGTTTCAAAAGATGGGAGTGGGCCGTCTGGAGCTGTACCCACTGAATCCAGTCACTGGGAGCAAAAACCTCGAAGCTTTAATGCAGATTTGGCCAAATAACGGATCTGATGTTAAGGGCTCAGATCTTCCTCTACCGTGCCTTGTTTCCATCTGTGCTTTGCTGGTCTGGCATCCTTCCAGTCCTCTGGAGAGAATCGTCCGTGTCCTCTTCCCAGGGTGCACGCCACAGACCAAAATTCTAGAAGGACTTGAAAAACTCAAACATCTGGATTTCCTCAAACATCCGGTTGTGTGTTTGAAGGACCTAGAAACATCCAAACCTGAGAAACAACCAAAACGAGCAGACAGTCGGGAAAGCCTTAAGTCCCAGTCTAAGGACTTCAGACCCAGTAATGCCTCACAAAAAGACAAGCTCGCACGAGTGGATGTCAGAAAACAGGAGGTGAAAACGATGCCAAAGGCAGCAGGTGACACCACACCTAAAGAAAAGCCCAAACTCAAGGACCCAGATGCTAAATCAAAGCCACCGAAACCGACTGAAAAGTTTGTTATAAAGACAGATGTGTCAAAAGAAGAGAAAAAGGAAGTGAAAAAGAAAGATGAGAAGGTCACTGCTGCTGTCGTCAAGAAAGAGGAGAGTGGAGAGAAAAAGAAAGAAACTTTAAGTACAAAAGCAAGGAAAGACATCAAACCTGAACCAAAGAAAGACAGACAGAAGGATGTGAAAACCACCAGACCTGTTAGAGAAGTAAATAAACCAACAAGTGGAGCTTCAAGTACAGAAGTAAAGAAAGCTTTTGGAAAGAGTCTAAAAAAGGAAGGAACTCTTCCAAAGAAAGACGCTTCGTCTTTAGGGACAAAAGGTAAACCAGGTTCAAAAGAGCAGGAAAACCAGAAGGAGGCGGATCGCTCAAAGGTGTCCACACCTGAGGACATGACGGCTGACTTTGAAAGACTTCGATTGGAGGACACCAATGGGAACCAGACCTCGACAGTAGAGAGTCCAGAGACGTTTCGCTGTGCGGAGACGGGCCAGGTCTCCAATGCAAACTCCGCCTCTCACTTTGCAGGACGTACGGCTTCCCATCGGTTCCTTGAAGAAGATGTTCTGTGTGTAGGTGACGACGGCGTCCTCGGGATGAGAGGATCCAGTCTGGGCTTTGAGGACAACAGGACCTCCGACATGAGCTCCCTCAGGGAAGGTCTGGAAACCTCCACGTCCTCTCAGGATAGACAGTCGGGTCTTTTGATGCTCAGTCCTTTCAAAGACATTATGCCGGACTCCACCGAGACCTCCATGCCAGCTGAGGTGGGCTCTCCTCACTCTACAGAAGTTGATGAATCCCTGTCTGTTTCTTTGGAGCAAGCGCTGCCACCCAAAGGCCCCGTGGGACACGGCGTCTACTCTAACGGACATGCTGCAGACTCAGACACAGGGATGGCCTTACCTCTGGGATCAAACCTTAATGGGCTTAGTGGATCAGAGGATCACATCCACGGGATGTCAGACCTCATCTCAGACGTTCCACATGACGTCGATCTCTGCTTAGTGTCGCCTTGTGAGTTCCAGCACCCCAAGACTCATGACAACCATCAGCAGCATGTTAGCCCGGGCCTTGTCGCCGACTCCCCCGACCGCTCTGACAACAACAACCACTCACAGGATCAAAGCAGCAGCGACTGCCCTTCGCTCTACAGCCAGGAAACTCCTCCCACATCGGTTAGCGACTCCGTCCCGACCACCACGGACTCTGACGTGCCCACCTGTACAGAAGAATGTCCGTCCATCACCGCAGAGATGGACTCTGATGAGGATTCCAGTAGCCTTTTCCCGCCCAGTCATCCACAAGATCATCCCAGTCCTCACTACTCCCACAGGGGAGGGCATGACCCCCCAACGGCCCCGGTCAAAGATTTGCCCCCGTTACCCCCCCGCCCTGGAGCCTGCATGGCCGACTCGGAGGCCAGCAAGAACCTGAAGAGTTCAGCTGCCAAAACCAAGAAACCCACCGCGAAGACGCTAAAGGCCACCTCCGGAAGTACCGCGGCCCAGACCAGGAAGTCCAAGGCCGGCAGCCCGATGGGGTCTCTGAAGACTACCTCCAGCCTCGACACGAAGCCATCGTCCAGAAACTCACTTGGAGGCTCCAGAGTTGGTCCTGTGAAACCTTCATCCTCAGGTAGGCAGGCCCAGTCCTGAAAACACCTGTTTTTGGCACTTTTGAGTATCTTTCAAATTAATATAATATAAGTTCTGTTCGTAACCCTCCAGGCTTTTAAAGCTGCACCGTCAGCCAAACAAAGTCTTTTGACTCTTATTTAGATCTTTGTTCTTCATTTCATTCATCACTCAGTTTCTCATTCTTGTCATGTGACCGTAGAACAGCATCACTGTTAAACAACCTTTTCCTGCTCCTGGCATCCTGATACACAAAGATTATTTAGGTTTAAGGTCTTTGTGGGATTAATCCGTTTTAATCTCATTCTTCTGACTTCCTCCCAGCTTCCAAAGCTGCAGGTTCTGCGGTCTATGTGGACCTGGCCTACCTCCCGTCTGGCTGTTCCTCTTCGACCGTGGACCTGGACCTGTTCAGACGTCTTCGCTCCTCGTATTACATCATCAGCGGAGACGATCCGGTGAAGGAGGTGGCGATGAGGAGCATCCTGGACGCCCTGCTGGACGGGAAGAGCAGCTGGCCGGAGGTCCAGGTCCGTGAAAACACAGTGACATTTGTTTGCTTCACTT
>CM051694.1:30583975-30668975 GCA_028022725.1 Lycodopsis pacificus
GAAGACGTGGATGACGGAAATGGAGAACAAGAAGCGTCAGCTGGAGGACGACAGGAGATCACTGCAGCACCTGAAGGTCAGACCTTCTTCTTCACTCTTTAAATGTTCACTCACATTATTCAAGTCAACATTCTATTAAACACAAAGTATAAAAGACTGAGGTAATAACTTTAAATCAGGGTTAAAAGGTTAAGATAAAACAAGATAATCCTTTATTAGTCCCACAGTGGGGAAATTTACAGGATTACTGCGGCATAGCGGAGTATCTATCTATCTATCTATCTATCTATCTATCTATCTATCTATCTATCTATCTATCTATCTATCTATCTATCTATCTATCTTATTCTGAAAACCGGATGTTCGTCTGAAGAAACCGGATGTTGTCTCACGTCAATGTTTCCGTGAACTTTCAAAGTCCTTCGCTCCTGATCTGTGCGTTTAAATGTGTTCACGGTGAATGTCAGCATATAGCTGCACTAACATTCCTTCAGAGGAAAGGACTCATGTCTCATGTCTCCTAAAACATATCTCCTCGTTCCTCTCCTTGCATGGTTTCCTCCATGCATCCCTGGTGGGAGGGACCAAGACGCAAGGAAAGGACCCAAGTGAGGGAAACGAGGATGCAGTGAAGAGACTTGGGATGTCCCCCATGTTGTATGTTGTGAAACATGAACACTGACAGCTGGTTCTCTCAATCATTGTACTTCCTGTTCAGTCGAAGGCTCTGAGGGAGCGCTGGCTGCTGGACGGCGCGCCCTCTGCTGGACCGGAGCAGGACGCAGTGAGGAGACAACTGGAACAGGACGAGGCCAAGACCAGGAGCCTGGAGGAGACCATCAACAGGTCTGATGTAGCCTGATTCATCTGTTCTAATCAAGTCTAATCTGGTTTAATCTGGTCTAATCAAGTCTAATCTGGTTTAATCTGTTCTAATCAAGTCTAATCTGGTTTAATCTGGTCTAATCAAGTCTAATCTGGTTTAATCTGGTCTAATCTTCAATAAGGTAAATTTTCAATAAGATTTAGGGAACCAAACTATGGAATGCCTTTTCCCACCTAACAGAAGGATGTCCCTCTGTAACATGTTTTAAAAGACGCCTAAAAGAACATCTGATTGCTGTTTTGTAACAGTTTGTTTATGTATTATTTTCCATGTCTTTCTTGTTTTAGCTGTTATATTACACATGCACACACACATGCACACTCACACTCGACACAATTACATTATTATTATTATTTTTTTCCATTTTCTTTCTTTCTTTGTTTTGTTGTAATGTAATGTCTGATGCACATTTTATTTTTTCTTTGTCATTTTGTAAAATGTTATTATATAGGTGAGGCTTCAAATAAGACAAGTTGGCTTTCTGTCTCTTCCTGCACTGTGATTCATTTATTTCTGTTCTGTTTGATTATTTTAAATTTTGTTGTTTGAATTGTGCAAAAATAAATAACTCTAATCTGGTCTAATCTGGTCTAATCTGGTTTAATCTGGTCTAATCTGGTCTAATCTGGTCTAATATGGTTTAATCTGGTCTAATCTGGTTTAATCTGGTCTAATCAGGTCTAATCAGGTTTAATCTGGTCTAATCTGGTTCAATCTGGTCTAATCAGGTCTAATCAAGTTTAATCTGGTCTAATCTGGTTTAATCTGGTCTAATCTAGTCTAATGTGGTTTAATGTGGTTTAATCTGGTCTACTGTAAAACCCTGAGCTCAGCCGGGGATCGAACCGCGGGATCGATCCGCTCTCCCTGTATGTTACCACAGTTATTTATTTTAATATAAATGTTATATATATTATTAATTACTCTGTTTAATTAAATACTTTAGACGAAATTGATGAAATGAAAGTTAAATATTCAGTTTGTGTTAAAGTGAATATTGATATATATCTTAAACTGAAGGTTAGAGGACGAACTGCTGAGTCTGGAAGGTGGCGGCGTTACACACACAGCTGTGAGTACACACACACACACACACACACACACACAGAGCTGTGAGTACACACACACACACGCACACAGCTGTGAGTACACACGCACACGCACACACACAGCTGTGAGTACACACACACACACAGAGCTGTGAGTACACACACACACGCACACAGCTGTGAGTACACACACACACGCACACAGCTGTGAGTACACACACACACACACACAGAGCTGTGAGTACACACACACACACACACGCACACAGCTGTGAGTACACACACACACACACAGAGCTGTGAGTACACACACACACACGCACACAGCTGTGAGTACACACACACACACACAGCTGTGAGTACACACACACACACATAACATGAAATCATGTTCTCCTTGTGGCTGTGATGCGTGTTGCAGCCTGTAGGTGGAGCTGTTTCATTTAGTAGTTTTAGAACGCAGTGACCTTAACTGTGAAGTTTACCGTCTCTGTCTCTGTCCCTGAAGGTGTCCTCAGGATCAGATAAAGGTACATCTCTTCTTCTTCTTCTTCTTCTTCTTCTTGTTTTGTCTCCTCCTCCTCCTCTTCCTCTCACTGTGTGTTTGATCTGGTGAGACTCTACTGTGACCTGTAATCAGATTACAGGTCGTATGACATCGAGTTATGTCTGATTACAGAGAGTCAAAGAGGAATCAGTGATGTGTTGACCTTGTGGTGACCTTGTGTTGACCTTTACTCTGGGCCCGCCTCCTTTCTTTCCCATGAGCCCTTGCAGAGGTGAAAGTTCACCAAAGCCCTGGAATGAACAAAGAGAGAGAGGCGACGGACGAGATGAAGAGAGGTGAGTCACACCTGCCATTGGACGCCCTCCATAAGTCCCGCCTCCACTCAGGTGATCTGGTTCAGAGCCCAGAGCCAGGTTTGATCTGGTGCCCCTTTCTTCACCAAACCCACCACCAGACCGTCATCCTTCATGCAGACACACAGAAACAGCTTGTCTTTGTCTTTGAGGTGTGAGAGACGGAGACGTTTCTGATATCAGGTCTCTGGCTGTGGATCAGGTCTCTGGTTGTGGATCAGGTCTTTGGTTGTGGATCAGGTCTTTGGTTGTGGATCAGGTCTCTGGCTGTGGATCAGGTCTCTGGTTGTGGATCAGGTCTTTGGTTGTGGATCAGGTCTCTGGCTGTGGATCAGGTCTCTGGTAGTGAATCAGTAGAAACCAGTCTGCTTTAAAACTGGAGGCTACAAGGACTACTACTGTGTAGGACTTAGGGGGGGGGGAATCGATACAGCAGAGTATCGCAATATTTTGCGTGGCGATATTGTATCGATACACGGACGCCAAGTATCGATCTTTTATTATATAAACTATTGAAACTATTTTTATTTTATTTTTTTTAGAGAAATCAAATCAATTGCTTCTTCAGTCCCCTAGATGGCGCCGAGTTGTTTTCTGCTGAGGTCAGCAAAGGTCCCGGTCAGCGTGATTGGTAGGAAGTTGGTCAAAACAAAGAGACATCTGACCTCACAACGGGGTCAAACCTGCCAACAGCAGCAGCTCATGAGAGAGAGCAGCGCATCACAAGTTATACTGAGTTATACAACTAATATCATACTTATACAAGTTATACTTCATATACTGAGTTATATAACTAATATCATACTTATACAAGTTATACTTCATATACTGAGTTATATAACTCTAATATCATACTTATACAAGTTATAGTTCATATACTGAGTTATATAACTAATATCATACTTATACAAGTTATACTTCATATACTGAGTTATATAACTAATATCATACTTATACAAGTTATAGTTCATATACTGAGTTATATAACTCTAATATCATACTTATACAAGTTATAGTTCATATACTGAGTGATATAACTAATATCATACTTATACAAGTTATAGTTCATATACTGAGTTATATAACCCTAATATCATACTTATACAAGTTATAGTTCATATGCTGAGTCCACACGTTTGCATTGAGTTCAGTTGGACTGTGTAGTGACACAAACAGTTCAGTTTGTCAGGTTCATGCAACATTTATATTATTGTTATATTATTTTATTATTATTATATTCTATTATTATATTCTATTATTATATATTGTTGGTCCGTCTGTCAGCTTGACGATCATATTCTGCTGCAATAAAAATGATTGAAGTGAGATGAACAGACTGAAAACTTTATCTTATAGATAAAACATGTTGACACAGTTTTCCTTTGGGGACATCATTTGAAGTGGAAAAAAGTAATAAATCGCAATATAGGCCAATGTTATCGCAATACTCAGAATATCGCAGTATCGTGATAATATCGCAGTATCGTGATAATGTCGCAGTATCGTGATAATATCGCAGTATCGTGATAATATCGCAGTATTGGGATAATATCGCAGTATCGTGATAATATCACAGTATCGTGATAATATCGCAGTATCGTGATAATGTCGCAGTATCGTGATAATATCGCAGTATCGTGATAATATCGCAGTATCGTGACAATGTCGCAGTATCGTGATAATATCGCAGTATCGTGATAATATCGCAGTATCGTGATAATGCCGCAGTACCGTGATAATATCGCAGTATCGTGATAATATCGCAGTATCGTGACCTAAGTATCGTGATAATATCGTAGTATTGTGATAATATTGCAGTATCGTGATAATATTGCAGTATCGTGACCCAAGTATTGTGATAATATCGTAGTATCGTGATAATATTGCAGTATCGTGACCTAAGTATCGTGATATTTTTGCAGTATCGTGACCGAAGTATCGTGATAATATCGCAGTATCGTGACCTAAGTATCGTGATAATATCGCAGTATCGTGACCTAAGTATCGTGATAATATCGTAGTATCCCCTGAGTCTCAACGCGCCAAACAGGGTGCTGGTTGCCTCCTCCACATGGCCCGGGAGGGTACACATCCTGTGGAACTGGATCAACTGGGACTTGATGAGACCTCTGTAGGTGTGTTTGGGGTGATAACTGGATTTATGGAGGAGGGCGTGGCGGTCCGTTTCCTTAAAGTGAACTTTCGTTGGGAGTCTGTTTTTATTGGAGCCTCGCCTGCCATCCCTTTGTCCCTTCTCTCCCCCCCATTACATCTCCACCATGGGATTTCCCTTATATACATGTTTATTTATTTATATTTTTATATATTTATATTTGTCCTTTAGGGTGGTAATTGTGTATTTTTTTACTTATCTGATCTTTTAATGTATTTATTTATTTTAATCTTCCCATGTTGGAGACGTACCACATGTCCCCCCTCCCCCCCCTTTTTTTTCCCCCCACAGGCAGACGAGGCCCATTTTTTAGACTCCCGATCATACGGCGGACTGTGAATAGGGTTATTGGGCATAATTTTACACATTTTTCCACTTTTGCATGTTTTTACATTTTAAAGCACTTATCAGTTAAATTATTTTTTTTAAAGCACTTATCTATTTATTTATTTATCTTTTTTAAATTTTAGATGTGGATTGTGTGTACATACATTTATTATATGTTAAATTATCTTTTTATATAACTTATATCAGTGTTTTAACTTTATTAAGACCTTTTATATATTTATATATTTGTTGGGGAATTATTGTGTGTGATTGTGCTTTTTTTCCTTGTCCCCTGGTTTGCCTGCTTTTTAAACTCCCCTTCCCCTTTTAGCATCTCCTCTCCGTCTGTCCCGCTGGCGGTTGCTCTGCTGTCAGGCTGGTTTTAATAAAATTGTTTTTTATCTTCAGGGTTTTTATTAAAGCCTTTTTAAAGGACAGTCCCCTTGTGCCAGTGCCCCTCGTGGCCCTTTTAGGAGGGCCACGCCTCCAATCAAACCTAACCCTAACCCTAACCGACCGAACTAAGCCCAGACACCCAGTAACCTCTGACTGCGAGACGGCGCTGTAATGGGCGCCATGGTCCTTCAGTGCGGAGCTTCCTTGGTTGAACTCAGCACGGCAAATGTCGACTTGATTGAAAAGAGAATTTTGTCCTCTTTCTCTGAAGAATGCGTTTTCTTCCTTCTGCAGGCAAGTCGTCCGCTTCTCTTTTTCCAGGATGCGAAACAAAAACGAAACGTTCTTTAGTCGTCCAGCGAATTTAAGACTGATCTAAGAGCAACAACGTTTCTGTGCCTCCTTGCAAGTGAATTGAATGGCGTGGAAGGGCGATGTGTTCAGGTGGGCTCTGTGGTTTTAACAACTTGCTGGCACCCGGTCGTAAAACCGTGAATCCCGCCTCGGCATCCCCGGCCTCGTCCAATGAGAGCAGCGCTGGGTTTTGGTCACTCAGAATTCACACACAGGTGTGAAATTGTTTCTTGGGGGTTTAGTGTTTTTATCAGCTGAGATCAGGCTACAGACTTACCTGCAGGCCCAATGCACATCCCGTTGTTTCAGAGAACATGGCGAGAGCCCAACACTGCAACGTAAACACGGAGAAGCAGCGTTCAGTTCTTCTGGAGCAAAGCTGCAGGTCTGCTGAGACCCTCGGCTCCTTAAATCAGGACTGAAGACTTTTCTGTTTGCTGCCTTTAATTGAACCACATTCAAGGATATTAATCAATTTCTGCATTTGACTGCTGTATTTTAATTCTTGCACTGCTTTCTAGTGTTTTAATGACTTTTTAATGTTTCAATGAATGTTCTTCATTTTTTTTAAATCTCCTTTACTTTTGCCTTATGTTTTGCCTCCTCTTCCTCCACCCTCTCCTCCTCTTCCTCTTCTTCCTCCCCCTCCTCCTCCTCTTGCCCCTCCCCCTCCTCAGCCATGTACTCAGTGGAGATCACAGTGGAACGTGACAGACTGACGGGAGAAACCAGAGTTTTGTCCACTAACACCTCACTTCCTGTTGACTTTTCTCACCAAGGAGTCAAAGTGTACGAGGACGAGAGGAAAGGTGATGTCATCATAAGGGGACAGACAGACCTGCTGACAGCAGCTAGACCATCATCATAAGGGGGACAGACAGACCTGCTGACAGCAGCTAGACCACCATCATAAGGGGACAGACAGACCTGCTGACAGCAGCTAGACCATCATCATAAGGGGGACAGACAGACCTGCTGACAGCAGCTAGACCACCGTCATAAGGGGACAGACAGACCTGCTGACAGCAGCTAGACCATCATCATAAGGGGGACAGACAGACCTGCTGACAGCAGCTAGACCACCGTCATAAGGGGACAGACAGACCTGCTGACAGCAGCTAGACCACCAGAGACGTCCAACCAGAATGAGTGAATCCTGCGCATGCTCACTCTACACCTCCTCTTCCTCCTCATGTCTCAGTGAAGCTTCAGGTTCAGACCTGAATGAGGAAGACTCCATCTGAAGGTCTTTCATTATGGATTGAGTGACATCACAGAGTGACATCACATAGTGTTGGAGGATAGTCTGTTCCTATTGGTTCTTTAGCTATGACCCTCACCTGGTCTGGACCCTGACTGTGTCCTGGTGTGGACACTGACTCTGACCCTGACCGTGTCCTGATCTGGACGCTGACCCTGACCGTGTCCTGATCTGGACGCTGACCCTGACCGTGTCCTGGTCTGGACGCTGACCCTGACCCTCTCTCTCTCTCAGTGGTCCACGAGATGAACGGTGAAGATGGAGTCCAGCCACTGAGCTTCTCTGAGGTGGAGGAGCTCCTCCACAAAGCCGACGAGGCCTCAATGATGTCACAGACCGACGCCACAGTGACCACCCCACCGACAGCGGAGGTCCAGGAGGAGGCGCGTCACGAGATCACCGGTCTGGAAACCAAACCAGGCAGAGAGCCGAGCAGAGAACCGATCCTCGCCGAGGCCAGCGCGGAGAACCCCGTCACCATGGTGTTCATGGGGTACCAGAGCGTGGAGGACGAGGACCAGACTAAGAAGGTTCTGGGTCTAAAGGGGACCGTGAAGGCCGAGCTGGTGCTGATCCACAACGGGAGAACCTCACCGGCTTCACCTCCACCCGCCTCCCCGGGGGAGGTGAAGGGAGGAGCGAAGGAGGTGAAGGGAGTAGCGGAGGAGGTGAAGGGAGCAGCCGAGGAGGTGATGGGAGGAGCGGAGGAGGTGAAGGGAGGAGCGTGGGAGGTGAAGGGAGCAGCGGAGGAGGTGAAGGGAGGAGCGGGGGAGGTGAAGGGAGCAGCGGAGGAGGTGAAGAAGGAGAAGCAGCCGTGTAAGTGCTGCAGCATCATGTGATCCTGCAGAAGGGCGCCTCTTCACCATATAATCACACTAAAATAAAAAGAACTTTAAAGGACAAAAACTACAGGAAGTAAAACTCACTGCTCTAAGCCCCGCCCCTAAGCCCTGCTTCTAACAACATGACATCATTTCCTGTTTCTTCATTCTCTTGTTTTGTGAAAGCTATCTTTACTTTTTTCTATTTTCCTGAAGCCTTTTTACTTTTGTACTCATGTTTCCAGCTGCGATGTCTAGATGAGTCTGATTAGCTTAGCATTAGCTTGTAGCATTAGCATTAACCCCCTCTCTCTCTTTATGAGCTCAATAGAAATGAATTAATTTTTAAGTATTCATTTAATTTTGTAAGTTTCTCCTGTTGAGTTTTATAAAAGAAAATAAACAACAACAAACGGATTCTGTGTTTGTTTCTGTTTCACCTCATCACCTCCATCGCCTATATAACCTCCATCACCTCTACAACCTCCATCACCTCTATCACCTCCATCACCTCTATAACCTCCATCACCTCCATCACCTCTATAACCTCTATAACCTCTATAACCTCCATCACCTCTATCACCTCCATCGCCTATATAACCTCCATCACCTCTATAACCTCCATCGCCTCTATAACCTCCATCACCTCCATCACCTATATAACCTCTATAACCTCCATCACCTCTATCACCTCCATCGCCTATATAACCTCCATCACCTCTATAACCTCCATCGCCTCTATAACCTCCATCGCCTCTATAACCTCCATCACCTCTATAACCTCCATCACCTCCATCGCCTCGATCACCTCTATAACCTCCATCACCTCCATCGCCTATATAACCTCCATCACCTCTATAACCTCCATCGCCTATATCACCTCTATAACCTCTATCACCTCTATAACCTCCATCACCTCCATCACCTCTATAACCTCCATCACCTCTATAACCTCCATCACCTCCATCACCTCCATGACCTCTATCACATCTATAACCTCCATCACCTCTATCACCTCCATCGCCTATATAACCTCCATCACCTCTATAACCTCCATCGCCTCTATAACCTCCATCGCCTCTATAACCTCCATCACCTCTAACCTCCATCACCTCTATAACCCCCATCGCCTCTATAACCTCCATCACCTCTATAACCTCCATCACCTTATCACCTCCATCGCCTCTATAACCTCCATCACCTCTATAACCTCTATCACCTCCATCACCTATATAACCTCCATCACCTCTATCACCTCTATCACCTCCATCGCCTCTATAACCTCCATCACCTCTATAACCTCCATCACCTTATCACCTCCATCGCCTATATAACCTCCATCACCTCTATAACCTCCATCACCTCTATAACCTCTATAACCTCCATCACCTCTATAACCTCTATAACCTCTAACACCTCTATAACCTCCATCACCTCTAGCACCTCCATCACCTCTATCACCTCCATCGCCTCTATAACCTCCATCACCTCTATAACCTCCATCACCTCCATCGCCTCTTTAACCTCCATCACCTCCATCGCCTATATAACCTAGGTAACCTCTATAACCTCCATCACCTCTATCACCTCGATAACCTCCATCGCCTCAATAACCTCCATCACCTCTATAACCTCCATCACATCTATAACCTCCATCACATCTATAACCTCCATCATCTCTATAACCTATATAATCTCTATAACCTCCATCACCTCTATAACCTCCATCACCTCTATCACCTATATAACCTCCATCACCTCAATAACCTCCATCACCTCTTTAACCTCTATAACCTCCATCACCTCTATAACCTCCATCACCTCCATGACCTCTATCACCTCTATAACCTCCATCACCTCTATCACCTCCATCGCCGATATAACCTCCATCACCTCTATAACCTCCATCGCCTCTATAACCTCCATCGCCTCTATAACCTCCATCACCTCTAACCTCCATCACCTCTATAACCCCCATCGCCTCTATAACCTCCATCACCTCTATAACCTCCATCACCTTATCACCTCCATCGCCTCTATAACCTCCATCACCTCTATAACCTCTATCACCTCCATCACCTCTATAACCTCCATCACCTCTATCACCTCTATCACCTCCATCGCCTCTATAACCTCCATCACCTCTATAACCTCCATCACCTCCATCGCCTATATAACCTCCATCACCTCTATAACCTCCATCACCTCTATAACCTCTATAACCTCCATCACCTCTATAACCTCTATAACCTCTAACACCTCTATAACCTCCATCACCTCTAGCACCTCCATCACCTCTATCACCTCCATCGCCTCTATAACCTCCATCACCTCTATCGCCTCTATCACCTCCATTGCCTCTATAACCTCCATCACCTCCATCGCCTCTATAACCTCCATCACATCTATAACCTCCATCACCTCTATCACCTCCATCGCCTCTATAACCTCCATCACCTCCATCACCTCTATAACCTCCATCACCTCTATAACCTCCATCACCTCTATAACCTCTATCACCTCCATCACCTCTATAACCTCCATCACCTCTATCACCTCTATCACCTCCATCGCCTCTATAACCTCCATCACCTCTATAACCTCCATCACCTCCATCGCCTATATAACCTCCATCACCTCTATAACCTCCATCACCTCTATAACCTCTATAACCTCCATCACCTCTATAACCTCTATAACCTCTAACACCTCTATAACCTCCATCACCTCTAGCACCTCCATCACCTCTATCACCTCCATCGCCTCTATAACCTCCATCACCTCTATCGCCTCTATCACCTCCATTGCCTCTATAACCTCCATCACCTCCATCGCCTCTATAACCTCCATCACATCTATAACCTCCATCACCTCTATCACCTCCATCGCCTCTATAACCTCCATCACCTCTATAACCTCCATCACCTCTATAACCTCTATCACCTCTATAACCTCCATCGCCTCTATAACCTCCATCACATCTATAACCTCCATCACCTCTATCACCTCCATCGCCTCTATAACCTCCATCACCTCCATCACCTCTATCACCTCCATCACCTCCATCACCTCTATAACCTCTATCACCTCCATCACCTCTATAACCTCTATCACCTCCATCGCCTCTATAACCTCCATCACCTCTATAACCTCTATAACCTCCATCGCCTCTATAACCTCTATAACCTCCATCGCCTCTATAACCTCCATCACCTCTATAACCTCCATCACCTCCATCGCCTCTTTAACCTCCATCGCCTATATAACCTAGGTAACCTCTATAACCTCCATCACCTCTATCACCTCCATCACCTCTATAACCTCCATCACATCTATAACCTCCATCACATCTATAACCTCCATCATCTCTATAACCTATATAATCTCTATAACCTCCATCACCTCTATAACCTCCATCACCTCTATCACCTATATAACCTCCATCACCTCTATAACATCCATCACCTCAATAACCTCCATCACCTCTATAACCTCCATCACCTCTTTAACCTCTATAACCTCCATCACCTCTATAACCTCCATCACCTCTATAATCTCTATAACCTCTATCACCTCCATCACCTCTATAACCTCCATCACCTCCATCACCTCTATAACCTCCATCACCTCTATAACCTCCATCACCTCCATCACCTCTATAACCTCCATCACATCTATAACCTCCATCACCTCTATAACCTCTATCACCTCCATCACCTCTATAACCTCCATCGCCTCTATAACCTCCATCACCTCTATAACCTCCATCGCCTCTATAACCTCCATCACCTCTATAACCTCCATCACCTCCATCGCCTCTTTAACCTCCATCACCTCCATCGCATATATAACCTAGGTAACCTCTATAACCTCCATCACCTCTATCACCTCTATAACCTCCATCGCCTCTATCACCTCCATCACCTCTATAACCTCCATCACCTCTATAACCTCTATCACCTCTATAACCTCCATCGCCTCTATAACCTCCATCACCTCCATCACCTCTATAACCTCTATCACCTCTATAACCTCCATCGCCTCTATAACCTCCATCACCTCCATCGCCTCTTTAACCTCCATCACCTCCATCGCCTATATAACCTAGGTAACCTCTATCACCTCCATCACCTCTATAACCTCCATCACCTCCATCACCTTTATCACCTATATAACCTCCATCACCTCTATAACATCCATCACCTCAATAACCTCCATCACCTCTATAACCTCTATAACCTCCATCACCTCTATAACCTCCATCACATCTATAACCTCCATCACATCTATAAACTCCATCATCTCCATCACCTCTATAACCTCTATAACCTCCATCACCTCTATAACCTCCATCACCTCTATAATCTCTATAACCTCCATCACCTCTATAACTTCCATCAACTCTATCACCTCCATCACCGCTATCACCTCCATAGCCTCTATAACCTCTGTCACCTATATAACCTCCATCACCTCTATAAGCTATATAACCTCTATAACCTCCATCACCTCTATCACCTATATAACCTCCATCAACTCTATCACCTCCATCACCTCTATAACCTCCATCACCTCCATAGCCTCTATAACCTATATAACCTCCATCACCTCTATAACCTCCATCACCTCTATAACCTCTATAATCTCTATAACCTCCATCACCTCTATGACATCCATCACCTCTATAACCTCCAGCACCTCTATCACCTCCATCACCTCCATAGCCTCCATCACATATATAACCTCCATCACCTCTATCACCTCCATAGCCTCTATAACCTCCATCACCTCTATGACGTCCATCACCTCTATAACCTCCATCACCTCCATAGCCTCTATACCCTCCATCACCTCTATGACATCCATCACCTCTATAACCTCCATCACCTCCATAGCCTCTATACCCTCCATCACCTCTATGACATCCATCACCTCTATAACCTCCATCACCTCTATCACCTCCATAGCCTCTATAACCTCCATCACCTATATGACGTCCATCACCTCTATAACCTCCATCACCTCTATAACCTCTATATCCTCCATCACCTCTATCACTTCCATTGCCTCTATAACCTCCATCACCTCCATCAACTCCATCACCTAGTAGTAGTAGCAGTAATAGTAGTACTACTGGTATTTGTAGTAATAGTTGTTGTATTAGTAGCAGTAGTAGTAATAGTAGTAGTAGTACTATTAGTAGCAATAGAAGTAGCAATAGCAGTAGTAGTACTAGTAGCAGTAGTCAGTCATTGTCAGTGTGTTTCTACTGCTCAGCAACACACACACACACACACACACACACACACACACACACACACACACACACACACACACACACACACACACACACACACAGTCTGTGTGGATCAGTCCTCCATCAGCTGGCTCTGGATCTGCAGGTGAGTCCACGTTCTGTTGGTCTCTGTTTGTAGTTACCTGTGTGACATCATCATGACATCATCTGGACGACTCTAGAAGTCAGTTTGTTAAAAGTCAGAGATGTAAAGAAGTATAAACGTTATCTTAGCCCTGCCCAGCTTCAGCAGCCAGACGACGTGATTGGACGCTGCTGTGTGTTTACATCATTAATATGTGTTTACATCATTCATTCATCTGGTGACAAACAAACTAAATGATTTGTAACTGAACTATTATTTTTTGTTTCTTATATTTAAACTTCTTGAATGAATAAATATTTCTATAAAGTAACTTATATTTATATGTTGTATATTATAAAGTAACATATTTTACATGTATTTCTAGTAATATATAATAATATTAATACAACAGAAAATGTTTCAGTTGGATAATATTTTCATATTTCAAGGTAGAATTATGGAAACCTGCTTCAGACTTTAATATATGAATATTATGAAAACTACTAAAGAGCTTTTAACATTAAACAACAATCTGATATTCCAAGAATGAAATGAACAAAAACATATAGTTATTTATTATCTTCAGAAACCAGGTCCCGTTCCTCGTAGTGGTTCACTAAGTCGATCAAATGTCCTTTAGCAGCCTGAATGAACGAGATGATTGAAGTCAGGCTCTCTCGGGTTCTCCGAGGCTGATCCTCTCAAACAGTCTCGTTAATGCGACCCAGACGATCAGGACCAGGATGGCTGCGCGTGCCCGTCCTACTTCTAAAGGGGGAAGCGTGGATCACCCACACCATGATGTTCTAACAGCACAAAGTGAAAGAAAGAGCCTCTTTGTTCTCCGCTGACCAGCAGGAGATGATCATGAACGCAGACGAGGAAGTCAAGACGTCATCACGGCAAAATATAACAGCGGCACCGCTGAGAGCACGAGACGAGAAGCACGGCCACATATCAGACACGTTACACGTCAGTGTGTGAACGTATCGGCTCATTTTAATGCCTCATCACCCCGACCAATCACATGACACGTCTTTAATGTGCTGCTGGCAGTAGACTTCATGATGCATCATCCAATGAGATCTATAGACAATAATGATCTCAACTCTTTCACAATCATAAAAACAAGCCCAACGAGGATCTGATGATGCTCATTAATATGATACATATGTATGTATGCCTCATGCATCATGCACTATGTGTGTGTGTACATGTGTGTGTAGATCACATATAGAACTAGCAGTGTGAATGTGTGTGTGTGTTATTCATCATCAGACATTCAATCAACTGAAGCAGTGAAGATCAATAGTGTGTGATTCTCATCATGATCCACCTTCATCATGTTCTACAGTAATGATCTGCTGCTGCACTAATAACACGTCATATCATGATGAGTGCTTTAACCTCATGCATGCAACCAGCCATCAAGAGGACATGAGAGCAAGGACACACTGAGCACACACACATGATCAGAATGCTGAGTCAGCACGATATGTGCCATGGTGATGTGATGAACACATCCATAAGTTTATTAAGCGCCAAACCAACGTGAGCAGCAGCGCGGCATGCAGCAGCTTTCCCCATGTTCTCCGCATCGCCGCCACCACAACAACGCAGCACGCGCACAGCAGCTCAAGGCTGCATCCGGTCTGTGGACAGGCAGTGTGGCGTTCAAGGTCTGCTGCAGAAGCTCTGTGAATCAATGATTCCTTGTGGGCAGAATGGACAGCGCTCGTAGAGGAAGTCATCGTGATGTGATGACGGATCTTGGCGATGTGGAAGAACTCTCTCCCTATAAAACGCTGATCTCACTAATCTCCTCCTTCATCAGTGGATCTGTGAGGAAGGGAGCTGCAGATGATGCAGTAGAGGCTTCTTTGTTTGCTCCGCTGCTTTAAGGATCACGTGTGTCTCACTTTACTCCCGTATAACCCGCAGTATATGCGCAAGCACATCAGACTACCGTATGTGACAGGAGCGGCCATGTTTTCCGGGGGAGGGGCAACTTATCCAGCTACCTTCACTGAGCCTGCGCTGGAGCAGGTTCCAGCTTATGGATGTGTTGCCATGGTGATTTTGCCAAACTTGCTTTGTGGAACCGAAAAGCCTGACTTATGTCATCTTATCCTGAAGATTATCCGGCTAACTCAGTTAGCCACGTACAAGGAACGAGGCCCAGGTCACGATTTCACAGAAATTCCACAAATATCTATATCTATAAATGTAGATATCTAAAAGAGGACAACTATGCCTTTTTGATTTGGTGAACCGGCCCTTTAAATCTGAATATTTTGACAAAAAGTACCAAAAATGTTGCGACTCCAGCAATTTAAATATTGTCATAATTTTACAACTCTTTACAAGTGAAACTGTTAATAATTTCCTGTTTATGTTGCTGATGCTTTTTGATTGGACAGCAGAAGTGATCCATAAATCAGCTGTTTGAAACTGATCAATATTTACTGAGAGTCTCTCTCTGGGTTTGCAGGGATTGGTTCCTGCTGGATGAAGGTCTGACATCATCATAATCATCATAATCATCATCATTATCATCATCATACAGACCAGAACCAGTCAGATCCAGTTCAGACCAGGATGTTTAGGTACACTCCTCCCTGGCAGGTTCTCTGTAACAGTCTGGACCATGTCACCAAGATGAGACCTCAGAAACAAACAAACAGCCACAATGTTTCTTTTTTCCACCATTTCCATCTTTACAGTCTGTCATTGTCACTCTTAATGCCACTTTAACTCTCACTTTAACTCTCACTCTCACTTTAACTCTCACTTTAACTCTCACTCTCACTTTAACTCTCACTTTAACTCTCACTCTCACTTCAACTCTCACTTTAACTCTCACTTTAACTCTCACTTTAACTCTCACTCTCACTTTAACTCTCACTTTAACTCTCACTCTCACTTTAACTCTCAATTTAACTCTCACTCTCACTTTAACTCTCACTTTATCTCTCACTTTAACTCTCACTCTCACTTTAACTCTCACTTTAACTCTCACTCTCACTTTAACTCTCACTCTCACTTTAACTCTCACTTTATCTCTCACTTTAACTCTCACTCTCACTTTATCTCTCACTTTATCTCTCACTTTAACTCTCACTCTCACTTTAACTCTCACTCTCACTTTAACTCTCACTTTAACTCTCACTCTCACTTTAACTCTCACTTTATCTCTCACTTTAACTCTCACTCTCACTTTAACTCTCACTTTAACTCTCACTCTCACTTTAACTCTCACTTTAACTCTCACTCTCACTTTAACTCTCACTTTAACTCTCACTCTCACTTTAACTCTCACTTTAACTCTCACTCTCACTTTAACTATCACTTTAACTCTCACTCTCACTTTAACTCTCACTCTCACTTTAACTCTCACTCTCACTTTAACTCTCACTTTAACTCTCACTTTAACTCTCACTCTCACTTTAACTCTCACCCTCACTTTATCTCTCACTTTAACTCTCACTGTCACTCTAATTCTCACTTTAACTCTCACTCTCACTTTATCTCTCACTTTAACTCTCACTCTCACTTTAACTCTCACTCTCACTTTAACTCTCACCCTCACTTTATCTCTCACTTTAACTCTCACTGTCACTTTAACTCTCACTTTAACTCTCACTCTCACTTTATCTCTCACTCTCACTTTAACTCTCACTGTCACTTTAACTCTCACTCTCACTTTATCTCTCACTTTAACTCTCACTCTCACTTTATCTCTCACTCTCACTTTAACTCTCACTCTCACTTTAACTCTCACTCTCACTTTAACTCTCACTTTAACTCTCACTCTCACTTTAACTCTCACCCTCACTTTATCTCTCACTTTAACTCTCACTGTCACTTTAACTCTCACTTTAACTCTCACTCTCACTTTATCTCTCACTCTCACTCTCACTTTATCTCTCACTTTAACTCTCACTCTCACTTTATCTCTCACTCTCACTTTAACTCTCACTCTCACTTTAACTCTCACTCTCACTTTAACTCTCACTTTAACTCTCACTCTCACTTTATCTCTCTCTCACTTTAACTCTCACTCTCATTTTAACTCTCACTCTCACTTTATCTCTCACTCTCACTTTAACTCTCACTCTCACTTTAACTCTCACTCTCACTTTAACTCTCACTTTAACTCTCACTCTCACTTCAACTCTCACTTTAACTCTCACTCTCACTTTAACTCTCACTCTCACTTTAACTCTCACTTTAACTCTCACTCTCACTTTAACTCTCACTCTCACTTTAACTCTCACCCTCACTTTATCTCTCACTTTAACTCTCACTGTCACTTTAACTCTCACTTTAACTCTCACTCTCACTTTATCTCTCACTCTCACTTTAACTCTCACTCTCACTTTAACTCTCACTCTCACTTTATCTCTCACTTTAACTCTCACTCTCACTTTATCTCTCACTCTCACTTTAACTCTCACTCTCACTTTAACTCTCACTCTCACTTTAACTCTCACTTTAACTCTCACTCTCACTTTAACTCTCACCCTCACTTTATCTCTCACTTTAACTCTCACTGTCACTTTAACTCTCACTTTAACTCTCACTCTCACTTTATCTCTCACTCTCACTCTCACTTTATCTCTCACTTTAACTCTCACTCTCACTTTATCTCTCACTCACTTTAACTCTCACTCTCACTTTAACTCTCACTTTAACTCTCACTCTCACTTTAACTCTCACTTTAACTCTCACTTTAACTCTCACTCTCACTTTATCTCTCTCTCACTTTAACTCTCACTCTCACTTTAACTCTCACTCTCACTTTAACTCTCACTCTCACTTTATCTCTCACTTTAACTCTCACTCTCACTTTATCTCTCACTCTCACTTTAACTCTCACTCTCACTTTAACTCTCACTCTCACTTTAACTCTCACTTTAACTCTCACTCTCACTTCAACTCTCACTTTAACTCTCACTCTCACTTTAACTCTCACTTTAACTCTCACTCTCACTTTAACTCTCACTTTAACTCTCACTCTCACTTTAACTCTCACTTTAACTCTCACCCTCACTTTAACTCTCACTTTATCTCTCACTTTAACTCTCACTCTCACTTTAACTCTCACTTTAACTCTCACTCTCACTTTAACTCTCACTCTCACTTTAACTCTCACTCTCACTTTAACTCTCACTCTCACTTTAACTCTCACCCTCACTTTAACTCTCACTTTAACTCTCACTCTCACTTTATCTCTCACTTTATCTCTCACTTTAACTCTCACTCTCACTTTAACTCTCACTCTCACTTTAACTCTCACCCTCACTTTAACTCTCACTTTAACTCTCACTCTCACTTTATCTCTCACTTTATCTCTCACTTTAACTCTCACTCTCACTTTAACTCTCACTCTCACTTTAACTCTCACTTTAACTCTCACTTTAACTCTCACTCTCACTTTATCTCTCTCTCACTTTAACTCTCACTCTCACTTTAACTCTCACTCTCACTTTATCTCTCACTTTAACTCTCACTCTCACTTTATCTCTCACTCTCACTTTAACTCTCACTCTCACTTTAACTCTCACTCTCACTTTAACTCTCACTTTAACTCTCACTCTCACTTCAACTCTCACTTTAACTCTCACTCTCACTTTAACTCTCACTTTAACTCTCACTCTCACTTTAACTCTCACTCTCACTTTAACTCTCACTTTATCTCTCACTTTAACTCTCACTCTCACTTTAACTCTCACTTTAACTCTCACTCTCACTTTAACTCTCACTCTCACTTTAACTCTCACTCTCACTTTAACTCTCACTTTATCTCTCACTTTAACTCTCACTCTCACTTTAACTCTCACTTTAACTCTCACTCTCACTTTATCTCTCACTTTATCTCTCACTTTAACTCTCACTCTCACTTTAACTCTCACTCTCACTTTAACTCTCACTCTCACTTTAACTCTCACTTTAACTCTCACTCTCACTTTATCTCTCACTCTCACTCTCACTTTATCTCTCACTTTAACTCTCACTCTCACTTTATCTCTCACTCTCACTTTAACTCTCACTCTCACTTTAACTCTCACTTTAACTCTCACTTTAACTCTCACTTTAACTCTCACTCTCACTTTATCTCTCTCTCACTTTAACTCTCACTCTCACTTTAACTCTCACTCTCACTTTAACTCTCACTCTCACTTTATCTCTCACTTTAACTCTCACTCTCACTTTATCTCTCACTCTCACTTTAACTCTCACTCTCACTTTAACTCTCACTCTCACTTTAACTCTCACTTTAACTCTCACTCTCACTTCAACTCTCACTTTAACTCTCACTCTCACTTTAACTCTCACTTTAACTCTCACTCTCACTTTAACTCTCACTTTAACTCTCACTCTCACTTTAACTCTCACTTTAACTCTCACCCTCACTTTAACTCTCACTTTATCTCTCACTTTAACTCTCACTCTCACTTTAACTCTCACTTTAACTCTCACTCTCACTTTAACTCTCACTCTCACTTTAACTCTCACTCTCACTTTAACTCTCACTCTCACTTTAACTCTCACCCTCACTTTAACTCTCACTTTAACTCTCACTCTCACTTTATCTCTCACTTTATCTCTCACTTTAACTCTCACTCTCACTTTAACTCTCACTCTCACTTTAACTCTCACCCTCACTTTAACTCTCACTTTAACTCTCACTCTCACTTTATCTCTCACTTTATCTCTCACTTTAACTCTCACTCTCACTTTAACTCTCACTCTCACTTTAACTCTCACTTTAACTCTCACTTTAACTCTCACTCTCACTTTATCTCTCTCTCACTTTAACTCTCACTCTCACTTTAACTCTCACTCTCACTTTATCTCTCACTTTAACTCTCACTCTCACTTTATCTCTCACTCTCACTTTAACTCTCACTCTCACTTTAACTCTCACTCTCACTTTAACTCTCACTTTAACTCTCACTCTCACTTCAACTCTCACTTTAACTCTCACTCTCACTTTAACTCTCACTTTAACTCTCACTCTCACTTTATCTCTCACTTTATCTCTCACTTTAACTCTCACTCTCACTTTAACTCTCACTCTCACTTTAACTCTCACCCTCACTTTAACTCTCACTTTAACTCTCACTCTCACTTTATCTCTCACTTTATCTCTCACTTTAACTCTCACTCTCACTTTAACTCTCACTCTCACTTTAACTCTCACTTTAACTCTCACTTTAACTCTCACTCTCACTTTATCTCTCTCTCACTTTAACTCTCACTCTCACTTTAACTCTCACTCTCACTTTATCTCTCACTTTAACTCTCACTCTCACTTTATCTCTCACTCTCACTTTAACTCTCACTCTCACTTTAACTCTCACTCTCACTTTAACTCTCACTTTAACTCTCACTCTCACTTCAACTCTCACTTTAACTCTCACTCTCACTTTAACTCTCACTTTAACTCTCACTCTCACTTTAACTCTCACTCTCACTTTAACTCTCACTTTATCTCTCACTTTAACTCTCACTCTCACTTTAACTCTCACTTTAACTCTCACTCTCACTTTAACTCTCACTCTCACTTTAACTCTCACTCTCACTTTAACTCTCACTTTATCTCTCACTTTAACTCTCACTCTCACTTTAACTCTCACTTTAACTCTCACTCTCACTTTATCTCTCACTTTATCTCTCACTTTAACTCTCACTCTCACTTTAACTCTCACTCTCACTTTAACTCTCACTCTCACTTTAACTCTCACTTTAACTCTCACTCTCACTTTCACTCTCACTTTATCTCTCACTTTAACTCTCACTCTCACTTTAACTCTCAGTCTCACTTTAACTCTCACTTTAACTCTCACTCTCACTTTAACTCTCACTTTAACTCTCACTCTCACTTTAACTCTCACCCTCACTTTAACTCTCACTTTAACTCTCACTCTCACTTTATCTCTCACTTTATCTCTCACTTTAACTCTCACTCTCACTTTAACTCTCACTCTCACTTTAACTCTCACTTTAACTCTCACTTTAACTCTCACTCTCACTTTATCTCTCTCTCACTTTAACTCTCACTCTCACTTTAACTCTCACTCTCACTTTATCTCTCACTTTAACTCTCACTCTCACTTTATCTCTCACTCTCACTTTAACTCTCACTTTATCTCTCACTTTAACTCTCACTCTCACTTTAACTCTCACTTTAACTCTCACTCTCACTTTATCTCTCACTCTCACTTTAACTCTCACTTTATCTCTCACTTTAACTCTCACTCTCACTTTATCTCTCACTTTATCTCTCACTCTCACTTTAACTCTCACTTTAACTCTCACTCTCACTTTAACTCTCACTCTCACTTTAACTCTCACTTTAACTCTCACTCTCACTTTAACTCTCACTTTATCTCTCACTTTAACTCTCACTCTCACTTTAACTCTCACTTTAACTCTCACTCTCACTTTAACTCTCACTCTCACTTTAACTCTCACTTTAACTCTCACTCTCACTTTAACTCTCACTTTAACTCTCACTCTCACTTTAACTCTCACTCTCACTTTAACTCTCACTCTCACTTTAACTCTCACTTTAACTCTCACTTTAACTCTCACTCTCACTTTAACTCTCACCCTCACTTTATCTCTCACTTTAACTCTCACTGTCACTCTAATTCTCACTTTAACTCTCACTCTCACTTTATCTCTCACTTTAACTCTCACTCTCACTTTATCTCTCACTCTCACTTTAACTCTCACTCTCACTTTAACTCTCACTTTAACTCTCACTCTCACTTTAACTCTCACTCTCACTTTATCTCTCACTCTCACTTTAACTCTCACTTTAACTCTCACTCTCACTTTAACTCTCACTCTCACTTTAACTCTCACCCTCACTTTATCTCTCACTTTAACTCTCACTGTCACTTTAACTCTCACTTTAACTCTCACTCTCACTTTATCTCTCACTCTCACTTTAACTCTCACTGTCACTTTAACTCTCACTCTCACTTTATCTCTCACTTTAACTCTCACTCTCACTTTATCTCTCACTCTCACTTTAACTCTCACTCTCACTTTAACTCTCACTCTCACTTTCACTCTCACTTTATCTCTCACTTTAACTCTCACTCTCACTTTAACTCTCAGTCTCACTTTAACTCTCACTTTAACTCTCACTCTCACTTTAACTCTCACTTTAACTCTCACTCTCACTTTAACTCTCACTCTCACTTTAACTCTCACTCTCACTTTAACTCTCACTCTCACTTTAACTCTCACTTTAACTCTCACTTTAACTCTCACTCTCACTTTAACTCTCACCCTCACTTTAACTCTCACTCTCACTTTATCTCTCACTCTCACTTTAACTCTCACTCTCACTTTAACTCTCACTTTAACTCTCACTCTCACTTTAACTCTCACTTTATCTCTCACTTTAACTCTCACTCTCACTTTAACTCTCACTTTAACTCTCACTCTCACTTTAACTCTCACTTTAACTCTCACTCTCACTTTAACTCTCACTTTAACTCTCACTCTCACTTTAACTCTCACTTTAACTCTCACTCTCACTTTAACTCTCACTTTAACTCTCACTCTCACTTTAACTCTCACTCTCACTTTAACTCTCACTCTCACTTTAACTCTCACTTTAACTCTCACTCTCACTTTAACTCTCACCCTCACTTTATCTCTCACTTTAACTCTCACTGTCACTCTAATTCTCACTTTAACTCTCACTCTCACTTTATCTCTCACTTTAACTCTCACTCTCACTTTAACTCTCAGTCTCACTTTAACTCTCACTTTAACTCTCACTCTCACTTTAACTCTCACTTTAACTCTCACTCTCACTTTAACTCTCACTCTCACTTTAACTCTCACTCTCACTTTAACTCTCACTCTCACTTTAACTCTCACTTTAACTCTCACTTTAACTCTCACTCTCACTTTAACTCTCACCCTCACTTTATCTCTCACTTTAACTCTCACTGTCACTCTAATTCTCACTTTAACTCTCACTCTCACTTTATCTCTCACTTTAACTCTCACTCTCACTTTATCTCTCACTCTCACTTTAACTCTCACTCTCACTTTAACTCTCACTTTAACTCTCACTCTCACTTTAACTCTCACTCTCACTTTATCTCTCACTCTCACTTTAACTCTCACTCTCACTTTAACTCTCACTTTAACTCTCACTCTCACTTTAACTCTCACTCTCACTTTAACTCTCACCCT
Source organism: Lycodopsis pacificus (assembly GCA_028022725.1). Classification (NCBI taxonomy): domain Eukaryota; kingdom Metazoa; phylum Chordata; class Actinopteri; order Perciformes; family Zoarcidae; genus Lycodopsis; species Lycodopsis pacificus. Next base: position 30,607,715 of record CM051694.1, read on the forward strand.
CACTTTATCTCTCACTTTAACTCTCACTGTCACTTTAACTCTCACTTTAACTCTCACTCTCACTTTATCTCTCAATCTCACTTTAACTCTCACTGTCACTTTAACTCTCACTCTCACTTTATCTCTCACTTTAACTCTCACTCTCACTTTATCTCTCACTCTCACTTTAACTCTCACTTTAACTCTCACTCTCACTTTAACTCTCACCCTCACTTTATCTCTCACTTTAACTCTCACTGTCACTTTAACTCTCACTTTAACTCTCACTCTCACTTTATCTCTCACTCTCACTCTCACTTTATCTCTCACTTTAACTCTCACTCTCACTTTATCTCTCACTCTCACTTTAACTCTCACTCTCACTTTAACTCTCACTCTCACTTTAACTCTCACTTTAAATCTCACTTTAACTCTCACTTTAACTCTCACTTTAACTCTCACTCTCACTTTATCTCTCTCTCACTTTAACTCTCACTCTCATTTTAACTCTCACTCTCACTTTATCTCTCACTCTCACTTTAACTCTCACTCTCACTTTAACTCTCACTCTCACTTTAACTCTCACTTTAACTCTCACTCTCACTTCAACTCTCACTTTAACTCTCACTCTCACTTTAACTCTCACCCTCACTTTATCTCTCACTTTAACTCTCACTGTCACTTTAACTCTCACTTTAACTCTCACTCTCACTTTATCTCTCACTCTCACTTTAACTCTCACTCTCACTTTAACTCTCACTCTCACTTTATCTCTCACTTTAACTCTCACTCTCACTTTATCTCTCACTCTCACTTTAACTCTCACTCTCACTTTAACTCTCACTCTCACTTTAACTCTCACTTTAACTCTCACTCTCACTTTAACTCTCACCCTCACTTTATCTCTCACTTTAACTCTCACTGTCACTTTAACTCTCACTATAACTCTCACTCTCACTTTATCTCTCACTCTCACTCTCACTTTATCTCTCACTTTAACTCTCACTCTCACTTTATCTCTCACTCTCACTTTAACTCTCACTCTCACTTTAACTCTCACTTTAACTCTCACTCTCACTTTAACGCTCACTTTAACTCTCACTTTAACTCTCACTCTCACTTTATCTCTCTCTCACTTTAACTCTCACTCTCACTTTAACTCTCACTCTCACTTTAACTCTCACTCTCACTTTATCTCTCACTTTAACTCTCACTCTCACTTTATCTCTCACTCTCACTTTAACTCTCACTCTCACTTTAACTCTCACTCTCACTTTAACTCTCACTTTAACTCTCACTCTCACTTCAACTCTCACTTTAACTCTCACTCTCACTTTAACTCTCACTTTAACTCTCACTCTCACTTTAACTCTCACTTTAACTCTCACTCTCACTTTAACTCTCACTTTAACTCTCACTTTATCTCTCACTTTAACTCTCACTCTCACTTTAACTCTCACTTTAACTCTCACTCTCACTTTAACTCTCACTCTCACTTTAACTCTCACCCTCACTTTAACTCTCACTTTAACTCTCACTCTCACTTTATCTCTCACTTTATCTCTCACTTTAACTCTCACTCTCACTTTAACTCTCACTCTCACTTTAACTCTCACTTTAACTCTCACTTTATCTCTCTCACTTTAACTCTCACTCTCACTTTAACTCTCACTCTCACTTTATCTCTCACTTTAACTCTCACTCTCACTTTATCTCTCACTCTCACTTTAACTCTCACTCTCACTTTAACTCTCACTCTCACTTTAACTCTCACTTTAACTCTCACTCTCACTTCAACTCTCACTTTAACTCTCACTCTCACTTTAACTCTCACTTTAACTCTCACTCTCACTTTAACTCTCACTTTAACTCTCACTCTCACTTTAACTCTCACTTTATCTCTCACTTTAACTCTCACTCTCACTTTAACTCTCACTTTAACTCTCACTCTCACCTTAACTCTCACTCTCACTTTAACTCTCACTCTCACTTTAACTCTCACTTTATCTCTCACTTTAACTCTCACTCTCACTTTAACTCTCACTTTAACTCTCACTCTCACTTTATCTCTCACTTTATCTCTCACTTTAACTCTCACTCTCACTTTAACTCTCACTCTCACTTTAACTCTCACTCTCACTTTAACTCTCACTCTCACTTTAACTCTCACTTTAACTCTCACTCTCACTTTCACTCTCACTTTATCTCTCACTTTAACTCTCACTCTCACTTTAACTCTCAGTCTCACTTTAACTCTCACTTTAACTCTCACTCTCACTTTAACTCTCACTTTAACTCTCACTCTCACTTTAACTCTCACTCTCACTTTAACTCTCACTTTATCTCTCACTTTAACTCTCACCCTCACTTTAACTCTCACTTTAACTCTCACTCTCACTTTATCTCTCACTTTGTCTCTCACTTTAACTCTCACTCTCACTTTAACTCTCACTCTCACTTTAACTCTCACTTTAACTCTCACTTTAACTCTCACTCTCACTTTATCTCTCTCTCACTTTAACTCTCACTCTCACTTTAACTCTCACTCTCACTTTATCTCTCACTTTAACTCTCACTCTCACTTTATCTCTCACTCTCACTTTAACTCTCACTTTATCTCTCACTTTAACTCTCACTCTCACTTTAACTCTCACTTTAACTCTCACTCTCACTTTAACTCTCACTCTCACTTTAACTCTCACTTTATCTCTCACTTTAACTCTCACTCTCACTTTATCTCTCACTTTATCTCTCACTTTAACTCTCACTCTCACTTTAACTCTCACTTTAACTCTCACTCTCACTTTAACTCTCACTCTCACTTTAACTCTCACTTTAACTCTCACTCTCACTTTAACTCTCACTTTATCTCTCACTTTAACTCTCACTCTCACTTTAACTCTCACTTTAACTCTCACTCTCACTTTAACTCTCACTTTAACTCTCACTCTCACTTTAACTCTCACTCTCACTTTAACTCTCACTTTAACTCTCACTCTCACTTTAACTCTCACTTTAACTCTCACTCTCACTTTAACTCTCACTCTCACTTTAACTCTCACTTTAACTCTCACTTTAACTCTCACTCTCACTTTAACTCTCACCCTCACTTTATCTCTCACTTTAACTCTCACTGTCACTCTAATTCTCACTTTAACTCTCACTCTCACTTTATCTCTCACTTTAACTCTCACTCTCACTTTATCTCTCACTCTCACTTTAACTCTCACTCTCACTTTAACTCTCACTTTAACTCTCACTCTCACTTTAACTCTCACTCTCACTTTATCTCTCACTCTCACTTTAACTCTCACTCTCACTTTAACTCTCACTTTAACTCTCACTCTCACTTTAACGCTCACTCTCACTTTAACTCTCACCCTCACTTTATCTCTCACTTTAACTCTCACTGTCACTTTAACTCTCACTTTAACTCTCACTCTCACTTTATCTCTCACTCTCACTTTAACTCTCACTGTCACTTTAACTCTCACTCTCACTTTATCTCTCACTTTAACTCTCACTCTCACTTTATCTCTCACTCTCACTTTAACTCTCACTCTCACTTTCACTCTCACTTTATCTCTCACTTTAACTCTCACTCTCACTTTAACTCTCAGTCTCACTTTAACTCTCACTTTAACTCTCACTCTCACTTTAACTCTCACTTTAACTCTCACTCTCACTTTAACTCTCACTCTCACTTTAACTCTCACTTTATCTCTCACTTTAACTCTCACTCTCACTTTATCTCTCACTCTCACTTTAACTCTCACTCTCACTTTAACTCTCACTTTAACTCTCACTCTCACTTTAACTCTCACTCTCACTTTAACTCTCACTTTAACTGTCACTCTCACTTTAACTCTCACTCTCACTTTAACTCTCACCCTCACTTTATCTCTCACTTTAACTCTCACTGTCACTTTAACTCTCACTTTAACTCTGACTCTCACTTTATCTCTCACTCTCACTCTCACTTTATCTCTCACTTTAACTCTCACTTTATCTCTCACTCTCACTTTATCTCTCTCTCACTTTAACTCTCACTCTCACTTTAACTCTCACTCTCACTTTAACTCTCACTCTCACTTTATCTCTCACTTTAACTCTCACTCTCACTTTATCTCTCACTCTCACTTTAACTCTCACTCTCGCTTTAACTCTCACTCTCACTTTAACTCTCACTTTAACTCTCACTCTCACTTTAACTCTCACCCTCACTTTATCTCTCACTTTAACTCTCACTGTCACTTTAACTCTCACTTTAACTCTCACTCTCACTTTATCTCTCACTTTATCTCTCACTCTCACTTTAACTCTCACCCTCACTTTATCTCTCACTTTAACTCTCACTGTCACTTTAACTCTCACTTTAACTCTCACTCTCACTTTATCTCTCACTTTATCTCTCACTTTAACTCTCACTCTCACTTTAACTCTCACTTTAACTCTCACTCTCACTTTAACTCTCACCCTCAGTTTGTCTCTCACTTTAACTCTCACTCTCACTTTATCTCTCACTCTCACTTTAACTCTCACTCTCAATTTAACTCTCACTCTCACTTTATCTCTCACTTTAACTCTCACTCTCACTTTATCTCTCACTCTCACTTTAACTCTCACTCTCACTTTAACTCTCACTCTCACTTTAACTCTCACTTTAACTCTCACTCTCACTTTAACTCTCACTCTCACTTTAACTCTCACTCTCACTTTAACTCTCACTTTAACTCTCACTCTCACTTTAACTCTCACCCTCACTTTAACTCTCACTGTCACTTTAACTCTCACTTTAACTCTCACTCTCACTTTATCTCTCACTTTATCTCTCACTTTAACTCTCACTCTCACTTTAACTCTCACCCTCACTTTATCTCTCACTTTAACTCTCACTGTCACTTTAATTCTCACTTTAACTCTCACTCTCACTTTAACTCTCACTCTCACTTTAACTCTCACCCTCACTTTATCTCTCACTTTAACTCTCACTGTCACTTTATCTCTCACTCTCATTCTCACTTTATCTCTCACTTTAACTCTCACTCTCACTTTATCTCTCACTCTCACTTTAACTCTCACTCACTTTAACTCTCACTCTCACTTTATCTCTCACTTTAACTCTCACTCTCACTTTATCTCTCACTCTCACTTTAACTCTCACTCGCACTTTAACTCTCACTCTCACTTTAACTCTCACTTTAACTCTCACTCTCACTTTAACTCTCACCCTCACTTTATCTCTCACTTTAACTCTCACTGTCACTTTAACTCTCACTTTAACTCTCACTCTCACTTTATCTCTCACTTTATCTCTCACTTTAACTCTCACTCTCACTTTAACTCTCACTTTAACTCTCACTCTCACTTTAACTCTCACCCTCACTTTGTCTCTCACTTTAACTCTCACTGTCACTTTAACTCTCACTTTAACTCTCACTCTCACTTTATCTCTCACTCTCACTTTAACTCTCACTCTCACTTTAACTCTCACTTTAACTCTCACTCTCACTTTAACTCTCACTCTCACTTTAACTCTCACTTTAACTCTCACTCTCACTTTAACTCTCACTTAATCTCTCACTTTAACTCTCACTCTCACTTTATCTCTCACTTTAACTCTCACTCTCACTTTAACTCTCACTTTAACTCTCACTCTCACTTTAACTCTCACTTTAACTCTCACTATCACTTTAACTCTCACTCTCACTTTAACTCTCACTCTCACTTTATCTCTCACTTTAACTCTCACTTTAACTCTCACTTTAACTCTCACTTTAACTCTCACTCTCACTTTATCTCTCACTTTAACTCTCACTCTCACTTTAACTCTCACTTTAACTCTCACTTTAACTCTCACTCTCACTTTAACTCTCACTCTCACTTTATCTCTCACTTTAACTCTCACTCTCACTTTATCTCTCACTTTGACTCTCACTCTCACTTTAACTCTTACTTTAACTCTCACTTTAACTCTCACTCTCACTTTAACTCTCACTCTCACTTTAACTCTCACTTTAACTCTCACTCTCACTTTAACTCTCACTCTCACTTTAACTCTTCTGGCAAAATGACGAGAAGAGACGCCGAATTGAAGTCACAACCAGCGGGGAGTCTTTTAATGCAAACGAGGCAACATATTACAAGTTCAACAAATCCTAATAAAATTCCAATAAAATCCCACGTATTACTTTTCACAGATTACTTTTATAGTCAAACTTTACCCCCCTTACATCACTTTCCACCAATCAAACAAGTGGGTTGAACCACAAACAGAGCACATCTGATTTCTTCACTATGTCATGCTCTCCTGACTTCTTTTGCATCTCGTTTGATTCTTTCAAACGCCACCATGGACTTGTCTGTCCATTGTAACGAGCTCTTAACGTCTAGTTTCCTGCCTCCTTCATGATTTCCGTGAGTGGAGCAGTTTTTTCGGCATAGCTTTCAATCCACTCGGAACAAAATCCAGTCATTCCTAGAAATGTCATTAACTGGCCAACTGTGAGCTTTGCTCACTCCCTCTAGCTGGGAGGGTGACATTGCAATGGCTCCATGGGAGATCATTCTCCCCAGATACTCTACTTGCGGTTGGCAGTACTGTAGTTTTGTCTGTGAGGCTTTATGTCCTCCTGCTAAACTCTGGAATACCTTGATTGAGTCTCGATGACAATCATCGATTGTAGATGAGCAGATCAACAAATCATCAACATATTGTATTAATGTGCTGTTAATATCAATATTTTCGAGATCCTGTTTCAAAATCTGATTAAACATGTGAGGGCTATGCTTGAAACCCTGTGGAATACGTGTGTAACTGAGTTTTCGTCCTCTGTATGTAAAGGCAAAAAGATGTCGAGAGTCTTCGGCCAATGGAATCCTGAAGAATGCTGAGCACAAATCAATTACTGTAAAACATTTTTGCATCATGTGGCACATTCGTGAGGAGAGCATGTGGATTTGGCACCTCTGCTGGCCAATCTTGTACGACATCATTTACAAGTCATGCACAAGTCGGTATTTTGTTTTGTCGTTTTCTAGCACTGGTAGTATGGGAGTGTTGCAGGCGCTGTATGTCTCAACCAACACTCCTGCGTTTATCAGGCCTTCAATTGTCTGACTTACACCTTCTTCAGCTTCTGGTTTTAGCGGATATTGTGGCCGATAAGGCAGTTTCACGTTTGGCCTAAATTTAATTTTTACAGGATTGGCAGACTTTACCAACCCCACATCACTGTCATGTTCCGACCACACTTGCTCTGGCACGTGCGTCAACATGTCTTCCTTAAAAGTGTTTTTACTCTCTTCACTTTTAGTTCGTAATGTTTTTCGTGTTGGAATTGTTACTACCTGCGGTTTTGCCATCGTAGATGTTCCACAAAGGATTTAGATCATCTTATTATCACGTGACGAAAAATTAGTGGGTTGTCTGTTTCTTGCCACTCAACCTGTGTAGCAACATGCATCATTGGACCGAGGTCTTTTGATTCAAGCGGTTCATTCACCAATAGAGTGATATGTGGAACCGACTCTGGCACAGCGTACCACTCTGAAATGAATGAATTTGGTTGCACGCTCAGTGCTGCCACCTGTTGGCCTACTACAATATACTGTGTTACCAGCTCAACAGTCATATTTTTTGTTTTCTCATCCCATTTTTTCTCGAATAGTGCACTGCATGAGGAATCATAGAACATTGTGCAATGATAGTCAGATAGTGGTTGCTTTGCTTCTGGGATTTGGGCTCGAATTAGGTTTTCCCATTGCCTGAATACATTTGTTATTGGTTCTGTAACATCACCCAGCCAATATACTTTTGCACATTCTGATTGTGTGTACATTTGAAAATCCAATCCAGACCTATCAACATATACTCCATCTGGTGAACACCAAACTTTTATTTGTAATTTACACAGTGCATCCCTTCCCAACAAATTGATTGGAGTTTGATCAGAAACTAAAATTGGTATTTTAGTTTCACCACCTTCAGTGGTTAGTCTCACTGGAGCTGTTATTGGAATCATTTGTGTCATTCCCGAGAATCCTACTGTCTTAACAAATTTGCCTGACAAGGGGAGGTATGGCGTATTCTGGACTCACACATGTGTAAGTAGCTCCAGTGTCGACCATCATCGGTGTTGGCCTGCCTTCTAATTGAACCTGCAGCATGGGTTCTTTATCAGCTCCTACGGTGATAATCGGATGCTGACCCTCCCCGTTAGGATTCTCTGGGCACCCCTAGTAACCATATTTTGGACCTGCCCATGGATTTACAGGGCCTCTACCCCCACGTTGCATGGACTGAGACCCGCGACCCCCCTCTCTCCACTCTGTGCCTGGTCGTGATCTTGGACAATTGTCTCGGAAATGGCCTGTGTCTTCACATCCTCAGCACTCCCTCTGTGGGGGACGTCGTTGTCCATTCTGGAAAGAAGGTGGTCCTCTTTGACCTTCCCAGCGAGGGCGAGCAAAAGGTCTCATTGCCCATCTCGTTCTTGTGGGTTTGGCTGTTGTGAATAAACATTGACAACAGCGGGTGGCTGCACGAGTGATGGTTGTGCATCAGGTGCAGTTGGCATTGCATAGATAGTAGTGTCATTTACCATTGGAGCTTGGGTCTTTATTTTGTTTTTGTTTTGTAAGTCAGTGAGTTGTAGCTGTGCTAATTTTCGCTGCAGACTCCTCTCTTGTTCTTTAGTTCTCTCCTCATCCTTCCTATATTTTTCAATCGCGTGCACCACGTGGTCACGGAATTGTCGGTGAGGCATTGAAGTCAGTCCCACCACATCCTCCAGTCTGCTCTGCACCGGAGTTGGCAGGGCTTCAATAACTGCATTCCTGAACAAAGTCATTAAGACAGGGCTGCTCTCGGCCTCCTCCTCTGTCTCTTGTTTCCATCTTTTCAGCTGTTTGTTGATATATGCAGCTGCATTCTCAGTCTCTGCCAGAGGCTCCCCCTTTAATGATTTGGGATCTATTTTGGTAAGGTACTCCCCCCTCAAGGCCACCCATAACTCAGCTCTGTATGCATTGAGCTCAGTTCCGTCTGCCATAGGACTGGACATCCAAGTACTTCTGCTATTGCGTAAAATATTTTCCATAGTGGATACTCCAAGACTCTGCGCCCACACGGCCTTAATGTCTCCCAAGGCTAGCATTTTCCCGACCGTTTCCTCCTCAAAAGCCTTGATCCACTTACCAGCCCCCTCATGAATGCCAGGCAGCCTGGAAATCAGTCCTGCAAGGTCGAGTGTTTGCCAAAGTGTATAATGCCCCTGAGATCCTCTTATCAAAATGGGATACTGCCCATACCTGTCTGGTGGGTGTATGTTGGGTCTGGATCTCAGATCATAAGCTTTGCCCTTTATTCCCCCCTCTTTGTTTGCCCCTGCTAGTCCCACTGTCGCTCCTACTGTTCCTCCTTCTGCCCCCCTCTTCTCACAAACCTCCCTGTGGCTCTTCTCTATCTGCCTCTCTAACTATTTGATCGCGGCACTCGCATGGTTGTGACATTCATCTACTTCCTCCATCTCATTGGTCTGAATTACATCGCCTCTCGAGTCTCTCTGTTCTCCCCTTCCATGCTGGTCCATATCCAGCCAGTGTGTCTCTCCTCCTTCTCTCCCCCATAACAAGCTAATATTTGTGATGCTTTTGTTGCTTTCCCTTTTCGTCCAGTGCTGCAGTGTTTTGGGGGTTGATCTTCTATTTTTGATGTTGGGGTCAGATCGAGTTTGAGGCTGGATAACCTGTTCGGGTCACTCTGTGGGGGAGTTTGGTGCGTCATTAGAGACTCATTGTTGTCTTTAACTTCGAAGTCGCCATTAATGTTAACAGTTCCTGCAATTGATGGATAAATTCGAATAGGCCTGCAGCTGTTCCATTTTGTCTATTTTTGCTTTTCTTTCTTTTAGTTCACCTAACCTGTCTCTTACATTTTTCCTGTAGCGTTGACCTTCAACCTTAAACAATTTAATTGTTACTAGTTCTAGTTCTCTTTTGTGCAGACGTTTCTTGCTTTGATCTTTTGGTTTGTAATCCTTGATTCTTAGTTCCATATCCTCACACAAACCCACATCAAATGTGTCGTCTTTTGGCCAGGATGGATCTAGTGCTTTGGTGCGTTTTGCCCATTTCTCTGAGAGTCTCTGGACATCTTTTGCATGCTCTGGGTTTTTGAACCCCACGATAGCTACTGGTGTCACACTCATTTTTATTTTATTTCAATTTATTTAAAATTTTAACTCACAACCTCGCAAAATTCCAAATCTAAAAGTCAAAGTTTATTCTCGTTAATTCTGGTTTAAATGATTATGCTACTTATAAATTTATACCGGTTACAGTTGTAATGTTTATTGTGACCAATAATAAGATTGCTTTTATTAACTTGAAATAGTTTGTACGACAATGTAGGATATTGAATTTATTCACTTCAGGTTCTTTAGGAACATACTATGATCAATGTCTGTATGTATGATGGCTTTTGCTCCTCTTGTGCAACTACAGGCTGTGTCACTCAACAATGTGTGGGCGTTCAGCCGACAATCACCTCTACGGAGCCCAACAGGAGGGTGGGGAGAGATCTCACCTTTGCTCATGTACTACAAACCTTCAGTTGCGCACACACATCTGGACGTCTTGCCAACACACAGTAGACGGAGCACGAAAGGGAGGGCTATTGACTATGATAGATCCAATATATCTTCGGATTTATACAGAGAGCATGAACAAAGATCAACACAACCAACACAATTCAATTTTTACCCTTGAACACAATAATGAATTTATCCAAATACCTATACTGAATATCTCTCTCTGAGATACATGAGAAATGTTTGATGACAGAAGAACTGCAGTTCACCACTCAATCACCCCTCTTAGACACAGAGAGCAAAAGGAAGAATTGCCTTAAGCTATACAACTACACAACTACTGTGACACTAATGCTGTAAACTTTATACACTTTAAGTGACAATTTTAACTGCAATGCTTGGATGCTTGTGTACTGCCGAAGATTCTCTTTGAATCTCACTTTAACGCTCACTTTGAATCTCACTCTCACTTTAACTCACAAACAAACAGTGATATAATTTAACCCCTGAGAGTCTGTATGTGACCACCAGAGGGCAGCAGCCCACCAAAAAGAATTCGGAGAATAAACTACATGTGGAACTGCAAATAAATACATTAGATTACTATAAATATCTCAAATGATACACAATTTAACAAGCATACAACAAGGACAATTAAATTATGCTGCTGAGGACAGAAATTAGTTTGGATTAAAGGAATTGCTGCATAAAAAATGTTACAAAATATTTTTAATAGATAAATAAAAGGTTGTTTGTTTCATGAACAGTTAAAAGGAGAAAAGAATGCCAGTGAGGGTCATCACAAGTGTAAAAGTACTGACGCGTATGTGTGTGTGTGGGTGGGTCAGGGTGGGCGGGGCCTGTTGTGCGGCGGGTCGTCTCTGATCGGAGATAGAAGCTGAACTTTGTCACGTTAGTCAGTTATTATCTTGTCTGAGAGGTTCTGCTGCTGACAGGAAGCTGATCTCAGGTGAGAAAAACTGCTTCAATATCTAAAAATCGAAGAACTAAATGATCATTATTCAAAACCAGTAACTGTAATATATGTACTGTATGTATATATATCAAAACAAACAATGAACCTGTTCCGAAAGGAATGTTTGACCACAGCTTCACAACCTGTAACTATCGTAATATCAATGGAATGTTTGATTCTGTAGGAAATATAACTTATGATGAGTAGTTTATGTTTTGTATGAACTTCAGACTGTCTGCCTTAAAACAACATTAAAGAACCTTATTACAGAAGAGAATAGAGACAGTTAAAGTGAACTGGAACAGCTTGAAAAGGTTTCCTGGGTAAGTGTGTGTGTATACACATCGTATGAGCTCATCACATCAGCCTGGTGCGGTGCTACAGCACACATCTCCCTTCACATGCTCAGCAGGTTGTTCTGACCTCTCACCTCCTGCTGCTGCTATCAGCTGACTGCAGGACGTTTATCTCTGACACGCAGAGGCTCTGAACTAACGCTGACTTCTGACTGACACGTTGAACCTCAGGACGTCTGACGTCTAAAGTCTTCTGCTCTCAGAAGATAAGACAAAGTCAACTTCATGAACCTTTAACGCTGAAGAGTTGTTTCACATCAACATCATAACGAGAGATGAACGAGTGACTCCTCACCCAGAAACCTTTATTCAGGATTTCATTCAGTTACACCTCAACTCACGTTGTTTTATATAAATATGTTATGTACATATAAATATCTCATATACAAACTATCTCCTGTACTCATAAATATCTCATGTACATATATATATATCTGGTGTATATGTATATATATCTGGTGTATATGTATATATATATATCTGGTGTATATGTGTATATATATCTGGTGTGTATATATCTGGTGTATATATATGTATATCTGGTGTATATGTATATATATATATCTGGTGTATATGTGTATATATATCTGGTGTATATATATGTATATCTGGTGTATATCTCGTGTCCTCTCCTTCCTCTACCGGCTGTAAACCTTGTTATCACTGATTGTTCAGCTCTGATAAACTTTATTGACATTCTTCAGATTTATTTCCTCCAAACCAGAAACAAAACTGATGACGGTTCAACGCAGTACTTTCAATCGATTACTGTACTATTCATTTTGAGGTACTTCTATTTTAGTGTTTCCATTTCATGCTACTTTATACTTCTACTGCACTACTTCTCAGAGGGAAATATTTTATATCATAATAATAATAAAAACACTTTATCTGCACGACATTTATCTGACAGCTTTTCAGATTAAGATTTCAGAAACAAAACAAATGAGTACTTCTAGAATATGATGCAGTACTTAAAGTAGTGCATCAAGTATCAAAAGTGTGTTGACATGAAGTAATACTGTCCAATAATATAATATAATGTATTATTAATAACAGAACACTCTGAGAGGATGTTTGTGAACAATGAATACATTTACTTTTGATTCTTCGAGTACATTTTGCTGATAATACTTTTTACTGTAGTAACATTTTGAATGCAGGACTTTTCCTAATGTTAAAGTATTTCTAGACTGTGGTATTTGTACTTCTACCTCAGTAAAGGACCTGAATACTTCTTCCACCACTGAATTAAAAGTGACCCATTAAACTGAGTGAAGGCTGTTGTAACTACAGCGACACTATTGGCCCTGCTGGTAATGAAGGGAACAGATTCATATTTGATTGTTTGCCCTCACATTCCATTTCCACTTCAAAATGTACTGAACTCTCACCGTTACTTCAAATTATTCTTTTGGGCATTTCTGTAACAGACCAGGACTCATTTCTAATCAATAATACATTATTATGCTAAAACTCAAGTTAAGATCATTTAATTTGACCAATTTTAAATTTGATGATATTTTAAAGACGGCGCTGCTATTCAAATTATAATTATGTCTCGATCTGAATGAATCTAAATCCCACAATGCTTTGCAGGTGTATTCTCAGAGTCAATATCATGTTGTACTTTTTTATATTATTACTAGTGCTGGGCAACAATTAACATATTTAATCGCGATTAATCGCATGGATTTTTTGTGATTAATCGCAATTAATCTCATTGTTATGGCAAAGTTCAATACTGAATTCAACAGTAGTGTATTGTGCACTTTTATTTTGAAGTGCTGCTCTATGAACTACAGGTGAACAACATTGTGTGAACACGTTGAACACATCAGGTTGTTGTGAGCAGCAGTGTTCTCTTCACACAGCAGCGATCATATTTCTTATATTATATCATTCTTATATCATATGTATATTTTCCCTTTAACTCACGAGATGCAGCATGTTTTATACTTAATGTGAATATAATTCATACTTTGTTGGCATCTTATTCTGAAAACCGGATGTTCGTCTGAAGAAACCGGATGTTGTCTCACGTTAAACTTTCAAAGTCCTTCGCTCGCTCCCAATCTGTTCCGTTTGAATGCGTTTACCGTGAATTTCAGCATATAGGTGCACATAGTGCTCATACGTGTCATCATTCGTTCCTCAGACCGACATCTCCCACAACACTCACCTGCAGTTTGTCTCCACTTCTCTGTAGCATCTGTTAGCTTGTGTTGCTTTAGTTTATCTCTACTTCTCTGTAGCATCTGTTAGCTTGTGTTGCTTTAGTTTATCTACACTTCTCTGTAGCATCTGTTAGCTTGTGTTGCTTTAGTTTATCTCTACTTCTCTGCAGCGTCTGTTAGCTTGTGTTGCTTTAGTTTATCTAAACTTCTCTGTAGCATCTGTTAGCTTGTGTTGCTTTAGTTTATCTCTACTTCTCTGTAGCATCTGTTAGCTTGTGTTGCTTTAGTTTATCTAAACTTCTCTGTAGCATCTGTTAGCTTGTGTTGCTTTAGTTTATCTAAACTTCTCTGTAGCATCTGTTAGCTTTTGTTGCTTTAGTTTATCTAAACTTCTCTGTAGCATCTGTTAGCTTGTGTTGCTTTAGTTTATCTAAACTTCTCTGCAGCATCTGTTAGCTTGTGTTGCTTTAGTTTATCTAAACGTCTCTGTAGCATCTGTTAGCTTGTGTTGCTTTAGTTTATCTAAACTTCTCTGTAGCGTCTGTTAGCTTGTGTTGCTTTAGTTTATCTAAACTTCTCTGCAGCATCTGTTAGCTTGTGTTGCTTTAGTTTATCTAAACTTCTCTGTAGCGTCTGTTAGCTTGTGTTGCTTTAGTTTATCTAAACTTCTCTGCAGCATCTGTTAGCTTGTGTTGCTTTAGTTTATCTAAACTTCTCTGCAGCATCTGTTAGCTTGTGTTGCTTTAGTTTATCTAAACTTCTCTGTAGCATATGTTAGCTTGTGTTGCTTTAGTTTATCTCTACTTCTCTGTAGCATCTGTTAGCTTGTGTTGCTTTAGTTTATCTAAACTCCTCCCACACGCTGCACCCACGTAGTCTGAAGACTTCCTCCACGGACTTTCAAAATAAAAAAATATATATAACGCGCTATAAAATAATTGTCGGCGTCAATTAATGAATGCGTTAACACGATAATAACGTGTTAACTTGCCCAGCACTAATTATTACATCATCCAGAACTGAAGCACAACTAAAATGACGGAACCGGAACCCCGGAGGAGCCGTGAGCTGGTGCATAGCAACTAATCTTCTATTGTAACCGTCTTCTCGTTGTTTCAGAGACTCTCCTCCGTCGCCGGTCAGGATGTTCTGACTCCTCAGAGATTCCAAATATTGAGCTCCGTTCAGCGTCTTCCTCCATCTGAACCTTCGTCTCCCTTCACAGCACCGCCTCCAACCATGGACAGCACCCCGAGGAACTGGGTCCTGAAACCTCTGGCCCCCCTGCTGCAACCTTCAGACCTGCGCACCATCGCCGGCCCAGCACGGAGCGAGTCCCCAGACCCGAACGATCCAGTCTTCAGCTCCGACAGCATCTCCGTCTCTCGTAGTCATTCCTCAGTGGTCGTCTCCTCACAGCAGGGTGACGGGTGCAGACACGTTGTAGTTCAGGCTCGGCAGGTCGCCGTGTCGCAGGATGGCAGGAGCATCAGCGACGAGTGGCATCCCAGCAGCCCCAGCGACCCTAGCAGTCCCAGCAGCAGCTCGGGCTCTCACTGCGGTTTCTACTCCTTCGTGGAGGATCCGGCGAGTCCCGAGGCCGAGCTGAACGAAGCCTGGATGGTCTCACCGCAGCGGCAGACTCAGCTGGCGACCCTGAAGGAGGAGAAAGGATTCAAACTCCAGACCTACACCAGCAGCAGGAAGCCAGAGAGTCTTTTTGCAGAGAGCAATGGAGACTCACAGTACAAAGTGGATCTGAAGAACGGCAACGAAGTTGTCCGGGAGGAAGTGGAGAAGCAGCTTCGTAAGGAGATCATTCGCAGCCAAGCGCCGAAGAAGAACCCAACATTCAAAGATCAGCTGAGTGCATTGGAGGACCTGGATCTGAGCAGATCTACGAACAAACTGATAGAAGGTTTCAGCGTGAGTTACAGTACCGACAGCTTCAGAGCAGAACCTCTCTGCCCTGCTGAGCCCGGGACTGTTGATGAGGAGCAGATCAACTTTAGCGCTGCCCGACAACAGTTCCTGAAGATGGAGCAGGACCGGCTGACTGCACTGTCCAGCCCTCTGAGGTCCTCGAGAACACATCTGAACGTGTCTCTGCAGCCAGATCCTGATGTGTCCTCGTCAGAGCAGGTGGAAACATACGACAGCTTGGAGGTGAGCGAAGATACAATGACTTTTATACCAACTGAAGAAGATGAGATCCACCCAGAGAGGAAGGTGACTGTGTGGCGGACTGAGGAGAGTCTCAGTCGGCAGAGCAGTGTGTTCGATGACCTCGACTCCGGCCTGGAGGAGCTGACCGTGGAGGTGGGCGGCGGCTACACCAGTGATGAAGGCACGTTCTATGACGACACTCAGCAAGACAACTGGAGCTGCAAGTCCACTAGCGACTGTGAGACCCCGATTGAAAGGGAGATCCGGTTGGTTCAGGAACGTGAGGAGAACCTACGACGCTCTCGAGGGCTGAAGCTCAGCGACAGGAGAGCAGAGATGGTCGAGATCAAAACCAAACGTTTACAGTCGCCACTTACGCCTGTCAAAGCGAAAGAAAAGAACAGAGTGAGCTTCATCAACCAGCGTGAGATCCAGACAGAGAACCAGAGGAAGGAGGAGCCAGGGATCCTGGGACGATACAGTCCAGATCCTCCACAGGAGCTTGAGTTTGACCAACAAGACGAGGACAAGAGGACAGAAGGAAGCACTCATTCTGAACCTGGAGATGCCAAAGTCTTCCCATCACCATGCTGTCCTCATCGACACCCCGAAGAAACTGAGTTGTACATCAGCAGAAAGAGTTCAGCTCCTTCTTCCGTCTCTGTGAGGGGCTCAGAGGTCCAGGATAAGAGAGGTTTCTGCCAAGATCAAACAACTTCTTCATCCCCCCACTTCTCCTCCCCAACACCGACACCTCGCCATGATACGACGGCGACCACGCCTTGGTCCTGGAGGGAGAACCTGGAGTCCAATGGCCTGCAGTCCAGAGGAAAAGAAGCTCCAGATTTCATCGAGAAGGAGATCGAGGAGGCCCTGAGACGGGAACAGGAGCTGAGGGAGTCCAGGGAGCTGAGGGAGTCCAGAGAGCTGAGGGAGTCCAGAGAGCTGAGGGAGTCCAGGGAGCTGAGGGAGTCCAGGGAGCTGAGGGAGTCCAGAGAGCTGAGGGAGTCCAGAGCGCTGAGGGAGTCCAGGGAGCTGAGGGAGTCCAGGGTGGAAACTGATGGACAGTTCTTCTCTCCAGCTCCTCTGTTGGAACAGGCAACCAAAGTGGCAGTCCGTCAGTTCTACCCACCTGTGAATGCAGGTATGTAATCTTTATCAAGGCTGGATTACCATCTAGAAAACTAGGATCTGCACCAGGGGCCCAAGGCCTCCGGGGGTCCCAAAAGCACAGGTTCACTGTGTGTCAGTTGGTTTTGAGTAATTTGATTACAAAAAAACAAACAAAAGTCCCAAACAAACAAAGTTTAGAATTTGTTCTTGATTGATGCATAATATTTAGCTCCTTGTAATAATAAGATAATAAGACACATAAAGATGTTTTAACAATGATATAATATGCCATTTTAAACAATTATAAGAAACTCATAAGGTTGTTATTACCTTTCTTTGCAGAAATGTTTTATTCTGTGGATTAAACTTTTTATCTGAGGAAGATTATGTTCCTCATTCTTTCAAAAGTTAAACCGTGTTTTCTGGTAGATTTCATATCCCTGATGATTATTTTCAAATGATCCTGATCGATTAACATCCAGGCAGATTCAATTAAATTCAATGAAATGATTTCTATGAAAATGGACCTGCAGACAGCTCTGTTATCACATCTGCTTTTATTTTTGTCAAAGTTCCTGATTGTCTGGCTGCAGTTTCTCTGACGGCCACCAGATGCTGCTGTGAGCAAACTCTGACTGTAAATGATGTGAAAACTTCAAATTGCTCACAAAGTCAGTTCTCTCACTCAGTTCGATGGAGGATTTTCACAAACAAAGTTCCGTTAAGAGGATATTTAGTCTAGTTGGGTCTTGATTGACACAGTGAAATTACAACGATACATGAACTTTGACATCAATACAAACTTTCTCTGCAGGTTGATTTTCGAAGGAATTATCTGAAACAAACAGCAGCCTGAAAGGACATTTTAGCATGAACAGTATGTTTAGAGAATAAAGTAAAACCTGAATGGAGTCTGGTGTGGATGCAGCTGTGTGTCACTTTGCTGGAGAGATTAAGTTACTTAACGAGAGAACAACCAAAGTCCAGCAGCTTCAGGTGGTTTAGCTGCAGTTTGTGTAAATCAGTAACTAGTAAACCAGTTTCCAACCACAATCACGAATCAGACCGAGACAACTGAGAATCACTCGGAAAGTACACAACCAGTAACGTCCATACAGGACCAGTAACTTCCATGCAGGACCAGTAACTTCCATACACGACCAGTAACTTCCATACAGGACCAGTAATGTCCATGCAGGACCAGTAACTTCCATACACGACCAGTAACTTCCATACAGGACCAGTAATGTCCATGCAGGACCAGTAACTTCCATACACGACCAGTAACTTCCATACAGGACCAGTAATGTCCATGCAGGACCAGTAACTTCCATACACGACCAGTAACTTCCATACAGGACCAGTAATGTCCATACAGGACCAGTAATGTCCATGCAGGACGAGTAACTTCCATACACGACCAGTAACGTTAATGCAGGACCAGTAGTGTCCATGCAGGACCAGTAACTTCAATACAGGACCAGTAATGTCCATGCAGGACCAGTAATGTCCATGCAGGACCAGTAACTTTCATACAGGACCAGTAACATTAATGCAGGACCAGTAACTTCCATACAGGACCAGTAACTTCCATACAGGACCAGTAACGTTAATGCAGGACCAGTAACTTCAATACAGGACCAGTAACGTTAATGCAGGACCAATAACTTCCATACAGGACCAGTAACTTCCATACAGGACCAGTAACGTTAATGCAGGACCAGTAGTGTCCATGCAGGACCAGTAACTTTCATACAGGTCCAGTAACTTCTATACAGGACCAGTAACTTCCATAGAGAACCAGTAACTTCTATACAGGTCCAGTAACTTCCATACAGGACCAGTAACGTTAATGCAGGACCAGTAGTGTCCATGCAGGACCAGTAATGTCCATGCAGGACCAGTAACGTCCATACAGGACCAGTAACTTTCATACAGGACCAGTAACTTTCATACAGGTCCAGTAACGTCCATACAGGACCAGTAACTTTCATACAGGTCCAGTAACTTCTATACAGGACCAGTAACTCCCATACAGCACCAGTAAAGTCCATGCAGAACCAGTAACGTCCATGCAAAACCAGTTAAAACCATGCAGGACCAGTAGAATCTATCCATGCAGGACCAGTAGAATCTATCCATGCAGGACCAGTTCAGTCCATGCAGGACCAGTAGAATCTATCCATGCAGGGCCAGTTAATTACATGCAGGACCAGTGAAGTCCATACAGGACCAGTAACGTCCATGCAGAACCAGTAACGTCCATGCAGAACCAGTAACCTCTATACAGGTCCAGTAACTTCCAAGCAGGACCAGTAAAGTCAATGCAAAACCACTTAAAACCATGCAGGACCAGTAACGTCCATACAGGACCAGTAACTTTCATACAGGTCCAGTAACTTCTATACAGGACCAGTAACTCCCATACAGCACCAGTAAAGTCCATGCAGGACCAGTAACGTCCATGCAAAACCAGTTAAAACCATGCAGGACCAGTAGAATCTATCCATGCAGGACCAGTATAATCTATCCATGCAGGACCAGTATAATCTATCCATGCAGGACCAGTTCAGTCCATGCAGGACCAGTTAATTCCATGCAGGACCAGTAACGTCCATGCAGAACCAGTAACGTCCATGCAGAACCAGTAACCTCTATACAGGTCCAGTAACTTCCAAGCAGCACCAGTAAAGTCAATGCAAAACCACTTAAAACCATGCAGGACCAGTTCAGTCCATGCAAATACCTCCAAATACAAGTTTCAATCCAAGAGTATGAATCTAAAATGCAGAAAAGAGAGTAGCGCTATCTCAATTGAACCTGAATGACGCTACCGGTAACATTGGCGTGAGTATATATTGCGATTTCTTCGGGCAGTAGAAGCCACGCTGTCAACATTTCTTTAGGAATTTTCTAGTTATTAGTATGATTAAGCCCGATGGATTATATACAGTGTGCTTTGGCACAGCCAGTTTTACTGCATTTGTGCTACAAAACCACACTGAATAATGACAACAAAAGCAGTAATGGTATCGATAATAGTAACAGTAATGTGACTAATAATAATGATAATAGCAGTGTGTGTCAGCAGGACCAGGGTCCAGATAAAACCAGGATCCATGTAAACCTGTGAGGAGAGAAAACACCACAAAGACTGAGGAAGAAGCAACGTCAGTAATGAGACATGAATTCATCCAGAAGGAGAGAGAAGCTCAGTGTATCCTGGAAGTCCTCTAGTAGTCTAGGTCTATAGCAGCTTATCTAGGGGCTGGTCCAAGGCAGACCTGAACCAGCCCTGACTATAAACCTGAACCAGCCCTGACTATAAACCTGAACCAGGGCTAACTATAAACCTGAACCAGCCCTAACTATAAACCTGAACCAGCCCTGACTATAAACCTGAACCAGCCCTGACTATAAACCTGAACCAGCCCTAACTCTAAACCTGAACCAGCCCTGACTATAAACCTGATCCAGCCCTAACTATAAACCTGAACCAGCCCTAACATAAACCTGAACCAGCCCTGACTATAAACCTGAACCAGCCCTAACTATAAACCTGAACCAGCCCTAACTATAAACCTGAGCCAGCCCTAACTATAAACCTGAACCAGCCCTGACTATAAACCTGATCCAGCCCTAACTATAAACCTGATCCAGCCCTAACTATAAACCTGATCCAGCCCTAACTATAAACCTGAACCAGCCCTAACTATAAACCTGAACCAGCCCTGACTATAAACCTGAACCAGCCCTAACTATAAACCTGAACCAGCCCTGACTATAAACCTGATCCAGCCCTAACTATAAACCTGATCCAGCCCTAACTATAAACCTGAACCAGTCCTAACTATAAACCTGAACCAGCCCCAACTATAAACCTGAACCAGCCCTAACTATAAACCTGAGCCAGCCCTAACTATAAACCTGAACCAGCCCTAACTATAAACCTGAACCAGCCCTAACTATAAACCTGAACCAGCCCTAACTATGAACCTGAACCAGCCCTAACTATAAACCTGAACCAGCCCTAACTATAAACCTGAACCAGCCCTAACTATAACTTCACTTTAGTCTGAGTTCAACATCAGGAAGTTGCAGTTCATCCAGGTGTTTAAGTCCTTCGGCCTGCTTGAAGTTTAGCAGCTGGTTGGTTTCGTCTTGATCGATAGATATAACTGAGTGTCAACATCACAGTGTGCCACATACAGTGTCATTGATGATGTTCTTCCTGTTGTGTTACAGATCATCCCGTCAGTGTGTCCTCTCCGTCTCCTCGTCCATCCGTCCGTCTCCCCTCCATCTCCTTCATCACGGCTCAGCCCTGGTCCTCCTCACCCCCCCCCTCTTCTTCTTCCTCTCCCCCTTGCTCCTCCTCCCCCCACCTGCCCCCCTTTTCTTCCCCCGCGGTGGTCCGGTCGCCCCCCCCTCTTGTCAGAGGTCTGACAGAGACTCTGCTGCAGGACTTCAAGGAGAGACGAGTCAGAGTGAAGCTGGAGGAGAGCGTGGTGAGTCCGATATGTCCTGGCTCTTATTTTGAAGGTTAAAAGGTTTGTAGAGGCTCTAACACACAAGCTCTTATTTTGAAGGTTTAAAATGTTTGTAGAGGCTCTAAGATATGAGCTCTTGTTTTGAAGGTTAAAATGTTTGTAGAGGCTCTAAGACACAAGCTCTTATTTTGAAGGTTACAATGTTTGTAGAGGCTCTAAGATATGAGCACTTATTTTGAAGGTTAAAATGTTTGTAGAGGTTCTAATACACAGGCTCTTATTTTGAAGGTTAAAATGTTTGTAGAGGCTCTAAGACATGATGGCTGATTAAAGAGTTCATTTTTAGATCCAAACTTTTCCCACAAACACTTATTATGTTATTTTAATGAGTGTTTGTTTTAAAATGAGTAATGATTAATTAAAAAATATAAATAATTTAAAATGAATTGATTTGTCCCAAAATTCTGATATAAAAACACGTCATCTCTTCTGTGTTTTTCTTTTTTCAGTACGCAGGAATTCAGCCGGTCGACGACGTGAATAACGAGGTACGGACTTAATTTACCTTCATACTGCAAGTTAACCTAACCGGCTGCTAACCGGCTGCTAACCGGACATCTTTTCTTATTTCTCTTTTGTCTCATTTTCTTTCTGTTTTGTCTGTTTTGAGGTTGTTGAGTCAACTCGAGTCAATCGACATAAAAACCAACGTGCTCTGCGCTGGGAGGCCGGAGTGTTCTCCAATCAGGAGGACCAGTGAGACCAGGACCAGGACCAGGACCTGCAGGATGACATAGTGACTCCTCTGGTTCGCCTCTTCACCAACAGGACTTTTCTCAGATTTTCTCCTTCATCTTTTAAACTGGAACACTCTAAAGAAAAGGCTGCTCCTGATTGGTCCCTTCTCCTCGTCCAATCAGCTGCCAGCTGCTCCTCAAACGGAGGTGATGTGTCTGATTCATATAAAAATGAAGGGTGAAAGTTTCTTTGATCACCTGAAGATTGTTTTCATGTTTATAAACTGATGCATCTAAAAATGACACAAAGAATAAAAATCATTTTTCAAACAGTCCGTCTGTTAAGATGTCAAAATAAGAGATTTGGGGGAAATGAATTCTAAATAGCAGAAACGTTCATCGAGGGAATTCTATTTGTGAAATTAAAGAAAAATCAGAAATCATCTCCTGAAAAAAAGTTAAAGTTAAGAAATGTAAAATGATTATTGTTCAAATACTACGAATCAAAAGTACTTCAACACATTCTATTACAACAGTTCAAAGAAGCAGCTGCTGACCAATAAAGAAGATTTAATTAATTTAAGGATTCCATCGTTAAAACCTGAAATACTGAATTATGAAGAAATCTTTCGAATGTTTTGAGACAAAAATATAACATTTTATTAATTAATAACAGAAAAGAACAAGAGACACGAAACTCTAATATTTACTGAATACAACCAAAGTAAAATATATAAAACCATGAACACACACACACACACACCTACACTTACACACACACACATACACATTCACATACACACACACATACACACACACACCTACACGTATACACACACACACACCTACACATACACACACACATACACACACCTACACACACACACACATACACACACACCTACACATACACACACACACACACCTACACATACACACACACCTACACATTCACATACACACACACATACACATACACACACACACACACACGCACGCACATACACACACACCTACACACACACACACATACACGCACGCACATACACACACAAACTCGCTGCCTTATGTCCTGCACCATCAGGCTGATTATGCAGTTTCCATGGCAACAGTGTTGATGGCTGATGTAGAGATAAGAGCTCAAACACACACACACATTTTCTGGTTTCCGTAGCCATGGCAACACACTGGATCGCCTCCAGGAAATAAAGAGGGTGTGTGTGTGTGTGTGTGTGTGTGTGTGTGTGTGTGTGTGCATGTGTGTGTGTGTGTGTGTGTGTGTGTGTGTGTGTGTGCATGTGTGTGTGCATGTGTGTGTAGGTGTGCGTGTAAAATCAAACGTCTTCATGTTTCAGTTCAGTTTGATTTTCATCAACAAGACTAAACTTCTCGTTAAATCTTCGAAGTGTTTGTGCTTGTTTGAGGTCAGTTATGTGTTTATAACCTCAGATATAGTTTTTAAATTGAGAGTGTTGCATCATGGGTTGTTTGTAGCCTAAATGTTGCTAAACTAGTGAGTTTGAGCCGGTTTAACCTGCAGGAGTTCTTTAGAGGAAATAACACTTTACAGCAGAAAAACACTGAATCATCCATCAAGAAGTTGAGAATCTCTGCTGTCATAATATGTAATATAATAACATAATGACGAGGATCTCAAATATCTATCATCAAAGTCCTGAAAGATATAAGTTTATTTTTATTACTTCAGATTCAGAACATCCGTCTCGTGCACAGGAGGAAGATGTAAAGATATGGATTTTATCTGAAATCTTTTATTTGTATAGGTTTGTTTATATCTAGTGTTCTTATGTCTTCATTATGTATTCAGTGTTGTTAGAGTTTTGTACCGTTTCATTTATTTGTATGCTGGCATTTATATTTGATGAAATACTTTTATATAGTCAGAATCAAAACATGTTGATTTACAGAAATGTAGAATAAAACGGTCTGTTGATATTTCAATCAGGTGAGACTTGTTATATAATTTAACAATGATTTATTATACAAGCGTCAAATATGCAAAGTGCAAAGTCTTTGGCGATTGGACTCATCCTGAAGTACTATCAGCGAGGTAGGGGTACTGTGGTCCAACAGGCCTAACCCCCCTGGAGTCCAGACACTGGTGGTGATGAAAAGAGATGCTGCACTGATGATGCATCAGGAGCTGACTGTGATGCTGACTGTGATGCTGGCTGTGATGCTGACTGTGATGCTGGCTGTGATGCTGACTGTGATGCTGGCTGTGATGCTGACTGGGTGGAGGCGGGTCACATCTGCTTCACGCTGAAATGACAACTGACAGCAGCAGAGAGGAGAAGACTTTAAAGTTTGACAGCAACAATCTGATTGGCTGAAGGAAACTGTGTGCCGAATCTGGTTGGTTGCTTAACAGTGCACGCCCCCAATCAGCTGATAGAGTAATTACCAGGAGGAGAGACAGCGATCACAAGCGAATGTCTTCCTGACTGAACTTGCGCTTGAGCTACATTAAATGTCTTCCCAACAGGAAGAAGTGCCTGTAGGGAGCTCCACTCAGGGGAAATGGACGACATGACGACATTCACAGTTTAAAACAATCCGGAGACCAGCGAGTCGACAAAAACTCATTTAATGTAGAGAATTAAAAAACGTCTGTTTCCTTCTGAGCACTGACCTCGTCACAAAAACCATCATGCAGCTGCTGAAAGGATCCTACTTGTGGACCGGTCAGTTCAAGTTCACAGCTTAGGCTTTATTGAAGAATTTTATTAAAGTGTCCTCTGGAGACTGAGAGGGAAATCTCCCGCAGTCTGCCTAACTCTGAACATCTCAAAAGTCTTTAATCTCTCAACACTAATTGGTCGGTTTAACCAGACACCCCGCGGGATCCAGAACTCCAGCAAACTCAAATCATAAAGAAACCGAAGGCAGAAAAGCCTCTAAAGATCTTTAAACTGAACGATTAGAGAGGAAATTAAAAAGCTGACGAACATCAACTCCACTTCTACAGTTTATCATCTCAGGAGACCTTTGATTATTTGACCTCCTTTTCGCCATCCAAGATGGCGGCGCAGCGACCCCTCGCTGTCCCGACCATGTGGTATTTTGTTCTGTTACTAAATGTTTGTACGAAAGTTGTCCGTCTTCATCTCGTCTGTCTACGTCGGAACGCAAGTACAGTCGCCAGGTTCTGTTAATCATCGGCAGGACCGCGCTACACTACACTCTGGACACTGCACAAGCAGAAACTATCACGGAGCTCGGATTACTGCGCCGGCCTGCGACCACACCGAACTCCACTGCTACTCCTCCCCCGGAAAGGAGGCGCCGCAAGCGGTGTGAGAAGAAGCAGAAGAAGGGCAAGCACGGGGGTATCCGAGCTAGGCTAGCGGCTAATCCAACTCGCCCAGCCATACCATCCATTATCATGGCTAATGTGCGATCCTTGGACAATAAAATGGATCACACACGTCTGCTGAGGACAGCGCAGCGAGACGTGAGGAACTGCTGCGTGCTTCTTTTCACGGAAACATCGCTGAATGACAACATCCCAGACTCCGCTGTGCAACTGGAGCAGCTCGAATGCTGCCGAGCAGACAGAGCCCTGTTACAGGAGGAAAGACTCGCGGGGGCGGGTATGAGTTTACATCCGTGGTGCATGGTGTCGGGACGCTGTTGTGGTATGTAAACACTGCTCACCACTGGCGGAGTTTATGATCATAAGGTGCCGTCCTTTCTATCTGCCGAGGGAATTTACAGCGATTCTGCTCGTCGCTGTTTACATCCCTCCCACCCCCAACAACAGTGACAGAAGTGCAGCACTTTGTGAACTGCATCAGGCCATCAGTGAACAACAGACCGCTCACCCAGACGGCTTCACCATCCTCGCTGGAGATCTCAACCATGCTAACCTTAAGACTGTCCTTCCCAAACTACATCAGCATGTTGATTTCCCAACAAGAGGGGAAAACGTTCTGGATCTGGTCGACACTACTCACAAAGGAGCGTACGAGGCCTCACCCCTACCCCACATAGGACTCTCTGACCACATCACCGTCCTGCTAATGCCGGCATACAGACCAAGAGGGAAAGTCTCCAGACCGGTTCTGAAGCAGGTACAGGTGTGGCCAGAAGGGCCTCCTCTGCTCTCCAAGACTGCTTTGACACAACAGACTGGGGAATGTTGAAGCAGGCAGCCACATACAACAATACACAGACATTGAGGAGTGCACAGACACTGTAACTTCTTACATCAGTAAGTGCATTGATGATGTGACCCACATAAAAACCATCATCATCGGGCTAACCAGAAGCCATGGCTGACAGGGGAAGTGCATCGGCTGCTGAGGGCCAGAAACAACGCTCAAAGCCGGGGATGAAACTGGCCTGAGAAGAGCGAGAGCCGACCTGTCCCACAGCATCAGGAAAGCAAAACAGGAATACTTTAATAAGATAACCTGTCACTCTAAAGACAGCAGAGATACACGGAGCCTGTGGCAGGCCATTCAGACCCTTACGGACTACAAACCCGTGCCACAGATCTGCGGCAGCAACATCTCTCTGCTAAACAACCTGAACAGCTTCTTTGCACGGTTTGAAACACAAAACAGCACACGTCCACACAAGACTCCGCCCCCTCCCCACACGTCCACACAAGACTCCGCCCCCTCCCCACGACCAGGCTCTGTGCCTGTTTGCTGCCAGCGTGAAGAGGACAATCTCCACCATCAACACCCGCAAGGCAGCAGGTCCAGACAACATCCCTGGTTGTGTGTTGAAGGACTGCGCAGAGGAGTTTAAGGATGTTCTTCTCTGAGACAAGCTGTTGTTCCATCATGCTTCAAGGCCACCATCATCATACCTGTGCCAAAGAAACCCACTCCGTCCTGCTTTAATGACTACCGTCCGGTGGCACTGCCCCCATAATCATGAAGTGCTTTGAACGGCTAGTCATGTCACACATCAAATCCATTCTCCCCCCCCCCCCCCCCCCCCACACCCTGGACCCTTTCCAGTTTGCATACCGTGCCAAACGGTCCACAGAGGATGCAATCTGCTCTGCTCTCCACCCAGCCCTCACCCATCTGGACTCATATGTGAGAATGCTGTTCATAGACTTTAGTTCAGCATTCAACACCATAATCCCACAAAAACCCATCTGCAAACTTGAGCAGCTGGGGCTCAGCACCTCGCTGTGTAACTGGCTGCTGGACTTCCTCAGCGAGAGGCCACAAGCAGTACGTGTCGGCAACAACACCTCGAGCAGCATCACATGGAGCACAGGCCCTCAAGGCTGTGTGCTCAGGCCACTGCTCTTCACCTTGCTGACACACGACTGCACCACAACCTACAGCACCAATCACATGGTCAAGTTCACAGACGACAACTCTGGTGGGTCTCATCACCAACGACGATGAGACCCACTACAGGAAGGAGGTCAGCCTTCTGACCACGTGGTGCAGAGACAACAACCTCCTTCTGAATAACAGCAGACCAAGGAGATTACTGTTGACCTCCGGAGAGGCCACACTCAACACCACCACTGACCATCAATGGTGCTGATACAGAGAGTGAGCAGCACCATGTCCTGGGGGTGGACATCAGTGAGGACCTCTCGTGGACAGCCAACACAACATCACTGGCAAAGAAAGCCCAGAGGCGCCTCTACTCTCTCCACAAACTGAAGAAGGCAAGAACACCCCCACCCGTCATGTGCACCTTTTACCGAGGCACCATGGAGAACATCCTGACCAACTGCACCACTGTGTGGGGCGGAAGCTGCACCGACTACAACATGATCATAACTGGTACGCAGGAGATACTAACTGGTACGCAGGAGACACTAACTGGTACGCAGGAGATACTAACTGGTACGCAGGAGACACTAACTGGTACGCAGGAGATACTAACTGGTACGCAGGAGACACTAACTGGTACGCAGGAGACACTAACTGGTACGCAGGAGATACTAACTGGTACGCAGGAGACACTAACTGGTACGCAGGAGACACTAACTGGTACGCAGGAGACACTTGTACCTGCTGAAATTAAATATTTACTCGTACATCACTTACCTTAATTTCTGAAACGGTGAATTTTTACTGAGAAACAACCAAAATGAATGATTTAAGAAAGAAATGAATAAACTGCACGTAAACTATTTTTGATCAAGAATAACTTTTAATTTTGAACTTTCATCATAACGACCATGCAGCATCCATCCTTTAGGCTTATTTTCACACATTAAACTCTTTTTATAGCAGCAGTTATTTTTACTTTTTAAGGTTCAAGTTAAATGAACGTTCATGTTTTTACATTCAGATGGAAATAAAGAGAAATCCTCAGATCAGCTCTCAGGATTGAAAAAAAGACAAACGTCTGATTTAAAATCCAACTGTGGACACATGCAACGACACACGGACACATTACCAGTATTGGCTTATCAATATTACATATTGACAGATAAACTGATTTAGTTTGAGATGTGCAGTGTCTTTAATAAAATATTTCTCTTGTTCATTATAGAGCCACTGAGGAGAAAATAATCCGTTAACTACGACAGAATGAGAACATATTCTGTAATATTACTACCTTTCCTTCAAAATATTACACTTTTATCCGTAATAAATACACACTTTCAGATTCACACACAAAAACTCTGAACAGACTTACAGCCTCGACCAATCAGAGAGTAGCACACAAACAAACAAACATGCTCAGAATCACTATAGCAACCAAGCCATCACAACAGGGACGACAACACTCTGGTAATATACAATCAAGATGGCCGCCACAGAGTCTGTTTGTCTTCAAGTATCGCAGTGCGGTCAGCGCACCTCACCGTCTGACACCCAAAGCATTATGGGTAGTATGAGCTAGTTCACACAGCGGGGGGTGTGTGTGTGGGGGGGGGGGGATAAGTCAAACAAACAGGAAACCGCTGTTTGTTTCCTGTCAAACTAAAAGTAAAAGTTGGCATGTTGTCATGCCTGTAGTTGGTCACATGACTCATAGTTACACCAACACTCATCAAACTAACTGCTTTTATTGCCTAAACCGAACTTCCTGTGAAGACTGAAGTTCATCTTGAAGAGACACTCTGCATGTAACGAGCGTCGCCTGAAGCTCAGACAGAGCTGCGTTATTTGACACGTTGGTGTGAGAATGTGTCGGTGGAGACGTCAGCGAATCACGTCTCTACAGAAAACAGACACAGGCCTTCCCCTCGGAGGAGGCGGGGCCTGAGACAGGAAGTGGGTGCTGGACTGTTGGGTGGTGGCGCAGCAGCAGGAGGATCTCATCACTGCAGATTTGTTCAGGTTTCTTGCAAGTTTGTGCTTCCAGAATTAATCCTTAAAATCGTCTCTGAACTGCAGATTATTCACAGAATGAGTTACCATGGAAGCCTTCCAGCTTCCTGTTCGGTGGCTCAACATTGTGGACGTCAGACTCTAAAGATGAAGGAGATAAAGTCTCTGCAGGATCAGTGAACCAGACCAAAGGGTTCTGGTCTTCAGGCAAAAGAAGGTTTTGTTTAATGACCTGAGATGTTTTCCCACGTTTTTATATACAAACATAAATGAAACAACATCTTCGTACATTATGTGCATCCATCTATTCTAGTGGAAGGTAACAGACCAGCGCCCCCTGTGGCTGTTTTAATATTCTGACCATTAGATCACAATCAGAAACTCTCATTCAAGCTGAACTGTCAGCACAACAAGTAGGTCAAACGTTGGGAGCCTCAATGTAAACACAATATTTTTGTGTTATTTAGATTAAGAAAATAATGTTTTATTACATGATGATTATGACGTAACAACCTTGACTCCTAAATGTGTTACTATTGGGAGGCGTATCATGATCACATGAATACTTCCTGGACGAGAACCAAGCATCACATTTTGGTCCTGATAGCTGTCGGATCGGAGGAACCCGGATACAGCGAACACCAGCAGAACAGCAGAGCAAGTTAAGTCTGAGGAAGCGTTATGTAACATTATATCATCAGTTCAACTTTGGTCACCAGCTGGGAACAACCTGGACTGTTCTGACCACTGAGGGACTGGAGAAGAGTTTCCTCTTCTTATCCATTTGCCCACAAAATCCACAACCGCTGCACCACCTGCATGTAATCCCTGCATGGACTCGGCTCCAGCACCACCTAAATCATGAGAATGGGCGACTTATGGTGCTTTGGTTATGGTTCAGCCGATAGACAACGATCTCAGGTGTCGACGATGGTCAGAGCGAAGTCAAGATGATATATGGTTTTTAAATTCTTCTTATTATTAATAAAGATGTAAAAAAAATTAGGCCAGGCCCCAGCCATACTCTAAATATATCTTATAACTTTCAAAGCTTTGAGCTTTATTTCAAACACTGACTGTAGACAACAACAAATTGTTAACCACAAAATATTGCACATGAACTAAGCCATTCAGATTTTTTGTCAAAATGCAATTAAATAACTAAATGTCATAAATGAATTATGTCTTATTTGGTAATGAAATGGAGAAACTGTGAATCGGCCCCAGATTATATTACATGACTATGACTCCAGAGATTAAAATCTATCACCAAATCTGTTTTGTACCATCAGATGAACATCTGCAGACTGTGATCATCACCTCCTCCGTCCATTACAAAGACCTTCATCCATCCATTACACCTCCGTCCATTACAAAGACCTTCATCCATCCATTACACCTCCTCCATCCATTACAAAGACCTTCATCCATCCATTACACCTCCTCCGTCCATTACAAAGACCTTCATCTATCCATTACACCTCCGTCCATTACAAAGACCTTCATCCAGCCATTACACCTCCTCCGTCCATTACAAAGACCTTCATCCATCCATTACACCTCCTCCGTCCATTACAAAGACCTTCATCCATCCATTACACCTCCTCCGTCCATTACAAAGACCTTCATCTATCCATTACACCTCCGTCCATTACAAAGACCTTCATCCATCCATTACACCTCCTCCGTCCATTACAAAGACCTTCATCCATCCATTACACCTCCTCCGTCCATTACAAAGACCTTCAACCATCCATTACACCTCCTCCGTCCATTACAAAGACCTTCATCCATCCATTACACCTCCTCCATCCATTACAAAGACCTTCATCCATCCATTACACTTCCTCCATCCATTACACCTCCTCCGTCCATTACAAAGACCTTCATCTATCCATTACAGTTCCTCCGTCCATTACAAAGACCTTCATCTATCCATTACACCTCCGTCCATTACAAAGACCTTCATCCATCCATTACACCTCCTCCGTCCATTACAAAGACCTTCATCTATCCATTACACCTCCGTCCATTACAAAGACCTTCATCCATCCATTACACCTCCTCCATCCATTACAAAGACCTTCATCCATCCATTTCACTTCCTCCATCCATTACAAAGACCTTCATCTATCCATTACAGTTCCTCCGTCCATTACAAAGACCTTCATCTATCCATTACAGTTCCTCCATCCATTACAAAGACCTTCATCTATCCATTACACCTCCTCCATCCATTACACCTCCTCCGTCCATTACAAAGACCTTCATCCATCCATTACACCTCCTCCATCCATTACACCTCCTCCGTCCATTACAAAGACCTTCATCCATCCATTACACCTCCTCCGTCCATTACAAAGACCTTCATCCATCCATTACACCTCCTCCATCCATTACAAAGACCTTCATCCATCCATTACACTTCCTCC
This sequence comes from Lycodopsis pacificus, assembly GCA_028022725.1. Taxonomy (NCBI): domain Eukaryota; kingdom Metazoa; phylum Chordata; class Actinopteri; order Perciformes; family Zoarcidae; genus Lycodopsis; species Lycodopsis pacificus. The sequence goes on from CM051694.1 coordinate 30,640,022, forward strand.
ATCCATTACACCTCCGTCCATTACAAAGACATTCATCTATCCATTACACCTCCTCCGTCCATTACAAAGACCTTCATCCATCCATTACACCTCCTCCATCCATTACAAAGACCTTCATCCATCCATTACACCTCCTCCATCCATTACAAAGACCTTCATCCATCCATTACACTTCCTCCATCCATTACACCTCCTCCGTCCATTACAAAGACCTTCATCCATCCATTACACCTCCGTCCATTACAGACCTTCATCTATCCATTACAGTTCCTCCGTCCATTACAAAGACCTTCATCCATCCATTACACCTCCGTCCATTACAAATACCTTCATCTATCCATTACAGTTCCTCCGTCCATTACAAAGACCTTCATCCATCCATTACACCTCCGTCCATTACAAAGACCTTCATCTATCCATTACAGTTCCTCCGTCCATTACAAAGACCTTCATCTATCCATTACACCTCCGTCCATTACAAAGACCTTCATCTATCCATTACAGTTCCTCCGTCCATTACAAAGACCTTCATCTATCCATTACAGTTCCTCCGTCCATTACAAAGACCTTCATCCATCCATTACAGTTCCTCCGTCCATTACAAAGACCTTCATCCATCCATTACACCTCCTCCATCCATTACACCTCCTCCGTCCATTACAAAGACCTTCATCCATCCATTACACCTCCTCCATCCATTACAAAGACCTTCATCCATCCATTACACCTCCTCCATCCATTACACCTCCTCCATCCATTACACCTCCTCCGTCCATTACAAAGACCTTCATCCATCCATTACACCTCCTCCATCCATCACAAAGACCTTCATCCATCCATTACACCTCCTCCATCCATTACAAAGAACTTCATCCATCCATTACACTTCCTCCATCCATTACACCTCCTCCGTCCATTACAAAGACCTTCATCTATCCATTACAGTTCCTCTGTCCATTACAAAGACCTTCATCCATCCATTACACCTCCTCCGTCCATTACAAAGACCTTCATCCATCCATTACACCTCCTCCGTCCATTACAAAGACCTTCATCCATCCATTACACCTCCTCCATCCATTACAAAGACCTTCATCCATCCATTACACTTCCTCCATCCATTACACCTCCTCCGTCCATTACAAAGACCTTCATCCATCCATTACACCTCCTCCGTCCATTACAAATACCTTCATCTGTCCATTACACCTCCTCCGTCCATTACAAAGACCTTCATCCATCCATTACACCTCCTCCGTCCATTACATAAAGACCTTCATCCGTCCATTACACTTCCTCCATCTATTACATAAAGACCTTCATCCGTCCATTACACTTCATCTATTACATAAAGACCTTCATCCGTCCATTACACTGCCTCTATTACATAAAGACCTTCATCCATCCATTACACTTCCTCCATCTATTACATAAAGACCTTCATCCGTCCATTACACTTCCTCCATCTATTACATAAAGACCTTCATCCGTCCATTACACTTCATCTGTTACATAAAGACCTTCATCCGTCCATTACACTTCCTCTATTACATAAAGACCTTCATCCGTCCATTACACTGCCTCTATTACATAAAGACCTTCATCCATCCATTACACTTCCTCCATCTATTACATAAAGACCTTCATCCGTCCATTACACTTCCTCCATCTATTACATAAAGACCTTCATCCGTCCATTACACTTCATCTATTACATAAAGACCTTCATCCGTCCATTACACTTCTTCTATTACATAAAGACCTTCATCCATCCATTACACTTCCATAACTGAAACAGAATCCAGACTTCAATAAGACCAGAACTCGACTGCCAGGGTTCTCACATCACTTCCACATGCAACAGCATCATTATTCATGTAGGTTTGCTGGATTTTTGTTTGTAAAGTGGGTTCCGTGAAAGGCTTAACATTTTGAATAATTATTCAGAAATAACTACTGGACAAGTAAAGGCTGATACTGCAGGAGTGTTAACACATTAAATACGTTTTCTACGTCGAGAGAAGACTGTCCAGAGGGTTGAGCCACCGAGCATTAAACCTGACCCTTCTGGATGGAAACTTTCATCTCTTACAGCTAAAACCTTCCATCACATGAAGCCCAAGAAATGCATAGCAACATGGTCTAAACTGCTGTCCAGGGTCTGTGCTGTTGGTGACCAGTTTCAAAATAAGGCTTTTTATTTTTAAAAGGTAAGAGACTAATCCTTGAACCTTCGTCCCTGCAAACTCTTATAATAGTTCTCCTGTTCAGTCTGGTTACGAATCTCTCGATCCAACAGAACTAGCGCAGTCTTGCGTCTCATGGCCATCTCCCTGCGCTGAGCGTCTGCTGCCGTCTCCATCTGTGGGTGAGCTGAGGTCGGATCGTGGCCGACTGCGGTGCACGGCGAGGCGGATCGGTGGGGCCGAAAACTGCTGCCGCGGGCGGCAGAGTCTCCTCGGTTCAGGCTGTTGAGGTCATAGGTGTCTCGAGGGTCGCCCCCATTGGACGCCCCCCCCCACTCCCACGGGTTACCGTTACCTGCGAGGGGCGGGGCTTGAAGAAGGGGTTGGGCTTGAACGACAGGATGGTGGGGGGCGTGGGCATCCACAGTAATGATACCCGAGCCCTCCCGCTGCTGCTCAGAGGGGGGGCGGTAGTGCGGAGAGTCTGTGGTGGAGGAGGTGCCAGAACAGGTGGAGGTGGTCTCAGAGGATTTCTCCCCCGAGGAGGAGGGGAGGAGGCCCTGCTGCTTCGACATGGCAATGACCTGCATGAGTCGGGGCTGGTTTGAGGAGCCACGGCCTGAACCCTCCCCGCTGGCCTTCTCTCTGATGGCAAGCCACTTAGCCCGGGTCAGGGCGCTCTTTGGGGACACCGGTGGGGGTCCAGCATCAGGAATCTGCGGCGGTCTGGGAGTCGCCACAGCTTTGGCACCCCCTGGAGGCGGAGTGGGGTTACGACTAGAGGCTGCCCTCCCAGAATGCACTGCGGTCTGGTATATGGGGACCTGAGACCCCCCGTCATCTGTCCCCACAGAGCCCACCTCGGATCCATCCTCGCTGAACTCGTGCTCCGTCTCGTCCCGGATGCTCAGACCTCTCATCTCCATCGACTTCTGCTTCCACTCCGTCACCAGCTGCTGCGAGCGCATCGGGTCCATGGGAACCTGCACGGCCTTCAGACGCCGCTGCACCGGCTGGACCGGCTGCACCGGCTGCACCTGTTCCTCTGGTCCCGAGTTAGCCCCCAGCACCCCATTAACATTCATGCTAGCCCTCGGCAGCGTGTTGCTGAAGGTCAGCATGGTCTCCTTTCCCATTGGACTGCGAGGAGCCAGCAGCTCCACGTCCACGCTGGCCCTCTTCAAGCTACCCATGGAGGACTTCTCCCTCTGCAGGGGCCCTAGGCCCTCCAGCCGGTCCATGGGGGCCGGAGCTGTCGCTATCTCGTCGTTGCTCTCCGAGGCAGAGGCGGGGCCCTTGTTGTAGACGGACTCGTGTCCTCGCTCAGTCAGCGCTCGCAGAGGGTCCTCCTTCGGCCGCGGGGGAGGTGGGGTCAGAGTGATGTCATCAGAGGACTTGAAGTTGGCCACAGCGTGAAATGCCTGAAGAAGAAAATCATCTTTAAATGTTGACTGAAAATCTTTTAATGATCACTATTATCATTATCATTTATAGGGCCCGAGCACCGACTTCGGGCCGCGAGGTCCCTATTGAAACTGTAGGAATTCTTCTTCTTATTATTATTCTCTCGAATGAAACGCCTTTTTGGGGGCTTTATCATGTCCCCAACATCCCCATATTTGGCAAACATATCAGGACTGCGGGAAAATTTGATATTTTCTGTAATGACTGTAATGTAATGTAATATTTTATAGGGCCCATGGTCGAGCATGACAAAATTGCTCGCTAGCGCCCCCTAGAAGTTAGAAAGGCAAGCCCCGACAGCCTGTATGTCCAAATGACTTAAAATGTTACGGACATGAGCAACTGAATGAGTTCTACAAAAAATCCTCTTCGGACCCTAAGCTCCGCCTACCAAAATCTTCCGCCATTTTGAATTCTGTAAAAAAAAAAAGAAATTCACGTCTCCTAGACCCTGGCTCTGATTGGTACCAAATTTGCTGTGAATCATTGGATTTATATCATCAAAACGTATGAAAAACTTGTTGATATCTTATTGCATTAAGAATATATGGACCAATGAATTTCATAGGGGCGTTGCCTTCTGCAGCAATATATATAACTTCAAAACCATGTGGCCTATCCTCACAACATCTGTCGTATATGTTCTCATTGTGTCCTGTAACATAGCCTCAAATTTTCATTCCATACAACCACTAGGGGGTGATGCAGTAGTACTCCCATTTCTTTGCATTTTTAGGCATTTTTCATCGTTTTCAGGCATCAACTTAAAATTTGGTCAAGATGATCAAAAGACATTAATGTTGAAACGTTACTCAAATGGTCTACTGATATTGAACGACCTTCGTTTTATGAGGCGCCCATGTCACGCACATTTTGTGCCGTTCGCCATGAAAGAGGAAGTTGTTGTAACTCCAAGGTACTTTATTCAATCTGCCCCATGATACTGGTCCAGGCCTGAGCACATTTCCATGCCAACATTTTCACAAAGTCATAGCGCCACCTACTGGCAAAATGAAATTACAAGTCTTATACTTTGATGTACTCTGACTAGGAAGTTGCCCAGATCAGTCTCAAATTTGGTAAGCTAAGCCGTAAGACAATGATGATGCTTCATCAGGAATATTGTGAGTTGTCGTTAAATACTGTTGCCGTGGCAATGGGTCAGCCGCCATGAAAAATGAAGCTTATCTTTCTGTGGCTTAGGATGCTCAACAAGCCTTGGAACTTTGCACAGGTGCACAGGTGTCATGGTGATATTTCATATGGCTTTTTGGCTTGACCCTTTCAAATTGATAGTGCCCCCTACCAAATTTAAAAAACGCAGCCCCAGCGCTACATTTGACCTACATGTATGACATTTGGTAGGCACATGTATTCCGTGGCAACTTAAAAAAAAGTCTCTTGGGACTATGCTCTAAATTTAACGGGAGGTTAGTCATTTTGGTTTTTGTGTGAATTTTCCCATGATTTCTAGTCGCTATACTTTAACGAACTCCTCCTAGAGACTTTGTCAGATCCTTTTCAAATTTGGTCAGTATAATCTAAAGACCTTTGCAATTAAAAGTTACTCAAAGCTTTACGTTTGATGGAATGGCGTAGCCGTGGCGTGGTGGCGATTTTACGTGATTCGCCGTAAACAACAAGCTGATGTAACTCCACTGGACTTGCTCAAATCTGTCCCAAACTTGCCATATTTGATAACAGTCATGGCCTGAGGATGTCTACAAGCCAATTTTCACTCAAAGTCATAGCGCCACCTCCTGACAACAGGAAGACAGCGTTATGAGACAAACTGAATCCGATTTACATGACATTTACATGATGTGGTCTATACTTGATGTAGAGCAACATAATGCATGTTTGCGCGTGTTCTCTAGCGCCACACAGTGGATACAGGAACTAGTGGACTATTTGCACTACATAATTTCCAGCGTCACACAGTCCAAGCTTTAAAAATACGTCTAACTTGTGGGCACGCTGTCTGATGGTCGCAGATATATATGGCCGCTTCTGCCGGTGTCCCGCCAGAACCCCCGAGACGCGGGAAGGTGCGAGGGCCCGTACATCACTGCTTGCAGCATTAATTGTTATTGTTATCATTATCGTTATTGTCATTATCATTATCATTATCATTATCATTATTATCATTATCATTATCGTTATTACCATTATAATTATCATTATCATCATTATCATTATCGTTATCGTTATCGTTATCGGTATCGTTATTATCATTATAATTATCATTATCATCATTGTCATTATCGTTATCCTTATCGGTATCGTTATTATCATGATTGTTATCGTTATCGTTATCATTATCGTTATCATTGTCGTTATAATCGTTATCGTTATTATTATTGTCATTATCGTTATCGTTATTGTTATTATTGTTATTGGTATTGTTATTATCATTATCGTTATTATTATTATTATTATTATTATCGTTATCGTTATCGTTATTATCATTATCGTTATTGTTGTCATTATTAGTATTCAGTATCTGAAACATGATGAAGAGTTCACACTTTTAGTTTCATCCTGAAGCGGTCATCATGGCAACAGAAACACACAGCTGGACTGTTTCCTCCTCGAGTGTTTAAAGGTGACGTCTCACCTGGTCTCACCTGGTCTCACCTGGTTAGTGTTTAAACATGTTTCTTTTCATGACGTCTCACCAGGTAAGCGGCAACGAAGGCTCCGATGAGGAAGCCCACATAGACGTCTATGGGATGACTGCGATGCTGAGTGATCTGAGTCAGACCTGTCAGCGCCGCCGCTATGGAGAACGCAAACACTAAGACAGGCTTCAGCAGCTTGGTGCTGTCAGAGATGGTCGAGTTAAAATACATCTGAAACACAAGAATCATAAATGTATATATAAATATATATACATTAGTGCTGGGCAACGATGACATTTTTTAATCGTGATTAATTGCATGATTTTCTGTTATGCGCAAAATTCAATAATGAATTCAAAAGTAGTGTATTGTGCACTTTTAGTGCAATAACGTTGTGTGTGAACACGTTGAACACATCAGGTTGTTGTGAGCAGCAGTGTTCTCTTCACACAGCAGCAGTTATAACACAGTTATAATGATTCTGATCATAGATATTCAGGTGTTCACAACTTTATCTTCATGTGTAAGAGATGATATTTAAATATACACCTTGAAAACTGCAAACCTATCTACGTCATGTTTTTATGTTTGTTAAATTCTCAGTAGTGACACTAAATGATGCTTATTATACATATTACATACAAAGTGGCACACACACACAAACACAGCTGTTCACCGCTCGCTGCCCGGTTCTTGTGTTAACAATGTCCGCTTAATAATAATTAAAAAACTGCGTTAATGCGCGATAAAATAATTGCCGCCGTTAATTAATGAACTTGCCCAGCCCTAAGATATATAGATGTAGCTTCTTTGTGTTCATCTCTTCGCATCATTTTAAATAAAGTTGTGCTGGTTTGAACAAAGATGAGTCATACTCACAGAAACGTAAACAGCAGCAAAGGCAGAGAGAGTTGCATGCTGGGAAGGGAACGTCTTCCTGTGAAAACAACAGAAGCAGCGGAACGTTGAATCAGCATCACGTTAATCACTGAACGCGACCTGAACAGGTAACTCACCTGGCGACCATGATGGCGTGCTGGTCGTGACCCGAGCAGATGTCTTTAGTGATGTAAGCGTTTCTGTCACAGGACACGCCCACATGAGTGTAGTTTGGTTTACAGACGGTGAGGAAGAACGGAGCGTGGTAACCTGTCGACAGCTGGATGATGTCAGTGACCAGAGCCGTCGCACACAGACCAAACACATGCACACCTGCAGAGAGACAGACAGGTGTGAGGTGTGTACAGGTGTGTATTCATGGTTGAAGTCAGCGTCGTACCTACGAAGCGCACCGTCCTCCTCAGGAAGGAGTTGAAGTTGCAGCCTCCTGCGTTGATGCTTCCTTCAGGTCGACGGAGCTTCAGTCTGGACTGTAGACAGTAGATCAGACCTTCAACCAGCATGATCTGATGCACAAAACAAACACACCCTCAGTACCTTCAACCAGCACGATCTGATGCACAAAACAAACACACCCTGAGCTCTGGCTTCAGGTCCAGGACACCTGAGAACCACCAAAACACAACAGGACCATAAAATACCTGATGAGACCAGATACCATGTGGATCAGGTCCTAGGTCAGGTTTTGGTTTCAGTCTTATCTTCACACTGGATGTGTGTATGTGTGTGTATGTGTGTGTGTGTGTGTGTGTGTGTTACCGAGGCAGCCGGTCCGGCAAAGGCGAGGCTGAGCAGCATCAGCAGAGGGATCAGCTCGTCTCCACCGTCCACGTACGGCATGCTGAGGTCTCTGTCGTGGCAGCGGAACCCAACCTGAGCCGGCTGGACCACATCGGTGAGCTCCAGGAAGTACAGGGACACCATAGAAGAAGCCACGATGGGTAGCTGCAACCACATCAAACATTCAGACCTTTACCCTTGCCCACATCCATCGTTTCCTTTAACCCCACCCCCCAGAACGCCCACATCCATTGTTTCTTTAAACCCCGCCCCCCAGAACGCCCACATCCATTGTTTCCTTTAACCCCGTCCCCCAGAACGCCCACATCCATCGTTTCCTTTAACCCCGCCCCCCAGAACGCCCACATCCATCGTTTCCTTTAACCCCGCCCCCCAGAACGCCCACATCCATCGTTTCCTTAAACCCCGCCCCCCAGAACGTCCACATCCAACGTTTCCTTAAACCCCGCCCCCCAGAATGTCCACATCCATAGTTTCCTTAAACCCCGCCCCCCAGAACGTCCACATCCAACGTTTCCTTAAACCCCGCCCCCCAGAACGTCCACCTCCATCGTTTCCTTAAACCCCGCCCCCAGAACGTCCACATCCAACGTTTCCTTAAACCCCGCCCCCAGAACGTCCACATCCATCATTTCCTGAAACCCCGCCCCCCAGAACGTCCACATCCATCGTTTCCTTAAACCCCGCCCCCCAGAACGTCCACATCCAACGTTTCCTTAAACCCCGCCCCCAAGCACGTCCACATCCAACGTTTCTTTTAACCCCGCCCCCAAGCACGTCCACATCCAACGTTTCTTTTAACCCCGCCCCCAGAACGTCCACATCCAACGTTTCTTTTAACCCCGCCCCCCAGAACGTCCACATCCAACGTTTCCTTAAACTCCGCCCCCAGAACATCCACATCCAACGTTTCTTTTAACCCCGCCCCCCAGAACGTCCACATCCATTGTTTCCTTAAACCCCGCCCCCCAGAACGTCCACATCCAACGTTTCCTTAAACCCCGCCCCCCAGAACGTCCACATCCATCGTTTCCTTAAACCCCGCCCCCCAGAACGTCCACATCCATCGTTTCCTTAAACCACGCCCCCCAGAACGTCCACATCCATTGTTTCCTTTAACCCCGCCCCCCAGAATGTCCACATCCAACGTTTCCTTAAACCCCGCCCCCCAGAATGTCCACATCCAACGTTTCTTTTAACCCCGCCCCCCAGAACGTCCACATCCATCGTTTCCTTAAACCCCGCCCCCCAGCACGTCCACATCCAACGTTTCTTTTAACCCCGCCCCCCAGAACGTCCACATCCAACGTTTCTTTTGACCCCGCCCCCCAGAACGTCCACATCCAATGTTTCCTTTAACCCCGCCCCATTATCATCGTCATCGTCATCACCGTTCTCACCTCCACAAAGTAGAAACATGGCAGCAGAGTCAAACTGTCCTTTGGAGGTTTCTTCTTCATCTTCTCAGAGTTCATCATCATCCTGATGGAGCTGCAACACACACACACACTGTATGTGTATGTATATATACATACATATATATGTACATATACGTATATATGTATATATACATATATACGTATATATAGGACTAACTAACATTCAGAGACCACAGGGACAATCTGCAGGATCAATTTGTGCAAATGTCTCGTCTCAAAAGTGTCTCACTGATGTCTCATTTGTGTCTCACTGGTGTCTCGTTGATGTCTCATTTCTGTCTCACTGGTGTCTCACTGGTGTCTCACTGGTGTCTCACTGGTGTCTTGTATCTGTCTCACTGGTGTCTCACTGGTGTCTCATTGATGTCTCATTTCTGTCTCACTGGTGTCTCACTGGTGTCTCACTGGTGTCTCACTGGTGTCTTGTATCTGTCTCACTGGTGTCTCACTGGTGTCTCATTGATGTCTCATTGATGTCTCATTTCTGTCTCACTGGTGTCTCACTGGTGTCTTGTATCTGTCTCACTGGTGTCTCATTGATGTCTCATTGATGTCTCATTTCTGTCTTACTGGTGTCTCGTTGGTGTCTCATTGATGTCTCATTTCTGTCTTACTGGTGTCTCACTGGTGTCTCGCTGGTGTCTCGTTTCTGTCTCACTGGCGTCTCGTTGGTGTCTCACTGGCATCTCATTGATGTCCCATTGATGTCTTACTGGTGTCTCATTGGTGTCTCACTGAACATCAAACTCAGCTTCATCTCCTGCTGCTAATTAATATCCAACCAATCAGACAGACTTATAGCTGGACAGACAGACAGATAGCTGGACAGACAGACAGACAGACAAACAGTAAACAGTCCCTGCAGCCTGAAGGACTGCAGTCATGATCCGGCTCGGTGGTAAATCCCGATTTATTGTCTAACGGCTCGGATGCAGTTTCAGTTAATCTGCTGCTCCGCAGAACGAACACACACACACACGCACACACGTAATACACGCACGCACTCAAACATGTTCACAGACGCACGCGCTCAGTAGAAACAGTAGAAATCGGTCGGTCTCACCTCAGACCATCGATCCGTTTTGATTCGGATCACGTTTCGTCCTCCAGCAGCAGAACCGGACCCGCTAACGAGCCGTGACACCGGACACACCTGCCTGCTGGTCTCGGGTTACAGCGGCTCGGTTGTGGTTCCGATGGTCCCGATGAAGGCTCCGTTCTCCCTGAAATAACGCGGATCTGGAACCGCTTTCTGTTTGCTTGCGGAGATCTGCTGCTGCTGCACGATGTGTGTGTGAGAGTGTGTGTGTGTGTGTGTCAGTGTATGTGTGAGTGTGGGTATGGCAGGTGATCAGTGCCTCCAGGTTCCGAGCCACAGACGTGAGGATTTGTTCTCCTTTAAAGCAGCTCTAATATCTGATTTTAATATTCTTAATATACATAGAATATATATATATATATATCTTTGATCTTTATGAATGGATGAAGCTGTTCTCGTCCTCTGAGACTCATGAAGTATTTTTACACAAACACACTGAAGATCAAATTTTAAATATGTAAAAATGTCTGTTATTAAAGTGTTTGTTCATGAAGCTCAACTCTCTCTTCATGAATGGACCCAGACCAGGTCTAGGTCCAGATCCAGGTCAGATCCAGTCCTGAGGATCCAGAAGAGAACTCTGGTCCTCTCCGCAACATTATCTTAATAAACTATGACATCAGTCATCAGAACCAACATGGTGTCTGTAACAGGAACATCTTCATGACGTGAAGAGTTTCACAATAAAGTGTCTCAATGTTTTAAAGTTTAATTCTGAAACGTTTATTTATTTTCTAAAGAAATTCAACTTAAATACTTTGACTCGAAAACATTGATCGTTTTGAATTTTCCAGTTTAAAAGACAATAAATAAACATCAGGACGAAAACAAGCTTTTATTTTGACAGTTTTATTACAAAGTCAAATACAAAACAAACTTTATTTACAGGTTAGTTTGGAGAGGAACGTGATAGGTGATGTGTTCAGGTATTGGTGGTTCAGGTGAGCATTGCAGGAATCCTCCTCCACAGACCTCCACACAGACAGTTCTTGATCCAGCGCTGCTCCCACTGCTTCATGGCATTCGTCTTGTTTGGAGAACGAAGCATCGTCACGCAGCCGCACCTGAACACATCACAGACATTTAACATGTTTAACCTTTAAAGGAACCTGAACACATCACACAACATTTAACATGTTTAATCTTTAAAGGAACCTGAACACATCACACACACAACATTTACAGCTCTAGATCTGCAGGTCTAGAGCTGTAAATGTTGTGTGATGTGTTCAGGTTCCTTTAAAGGTACTCCTGTTTCCTAGAACACCTGAAGCTGGTGAAACAGGTGAATGTGTTATGACATCACTTCCTGTGGACTCACCTGGTGCAGGCCTTGCTCTCCTCAGTGGGACAAACGCCCATATGGACACAACGCAGGTTATCCATCTTCTGAGAGCCGAGACTCCTACACGCACACGCACACAAGATGTGTTCTGTTTACTTGTACATGTGATATCTCAGTGTATTGAACCAGCAGCCCCTCAGAGAGTCCAGGTGTGTTACCTGGTGAAGACCTCCAACGGGGCAGTAGAACCTGCTCCGGGAAGAGACGAGGCTTTTCCAAACTGCAGCCTGAGTGGGTGTTTACCCTGCAGCTTGACAATGACGCCATCATTAACTGGGAGCCAGTCCATACTGGGAACCAGCAGCTGACTGGGCAGCAGGCAGCACTCATCGATCAGAGTCTCATCAGGGTCCTGGGGGGGTCCGTCGTCCCGGGCTGAGAAACAGACAGTCAGTCAGTGAACAAGGTGACTTAACATGTTGTAACATAATAACATGTGACCGGTAGAGTATTTAAGTGATCAATAACATGATCAGTAGTGTCTTTAAGTGATCAGTAACAAGATCAGTAGTGTCTTTAAGTGATCAGTAACAAGATCAGTAGTGTCTTTAAGTGATCAATAACATGATCGGTAACATGATCAGTAGAGTCTTTAAGTGATCAATAACATGATCAGTAGAGTCTTTAAGTGATCAATAACATGATCAGTAGTCTTTAAGTGATCAATAACATGATCAGTATAGTCTTTAAGTGATCAATAACATGATCAGTAACGTGATCAGTAGAGTCGTTAAGTGATCAGTAAAGTGATCAGTAGTGTCTTTAAGTGATCAATAACATGATCAATAACATGATCAGTAACGTGATCAGTAGAGTCGTTAAGTGATCAGTAAAGTGATCAGTAGTGTCTTTAAGTGATCAATAACATGATCAGTAACATGATCACTAACATGATCAGTAGAGTCTTTAAGTGATCAATAACATGATCAGTAACGTGATCAGTAGTGTCTTTAAGTGATCAATTACAAGATCAGTCAAGTCTTTAAGTGATCAATAACATGATCAGTCGAGTCTTTAAGTGATCAATAACAAGTCTTACAGCAGAGCCACAGCTTGGTGAGCAGTCTGAAGATCAGCTGCATGCTGTCCTGGTTGTCTGAGGTCGCTGTAAACGTTGGAAGACATCCTTGTTTCAGAAGACCCCAAATCCTGATCATCACCAGCATCTCCCTCAGAAGACCCAGAGAGGATCCGTCTCGCATGAAGCCGAAGCCAGGCCGGACCAGGGAGCCCTGTGGGGGTAGAGAACACAGATCAGGTCTGTGGTCTTACTCTTCTTATGAGGACCACACAGATCAGGTCTGTGGTCTTACTCTTCTTATGAGGACCACACCAGAGAACACAGATCAGGTTTGTGGTCTTTGCCCATTAAGGTCAGATATATTTTCTTGGGTTCTAGTGTTCTCTGTGGATTCCCATTTTGTCTGTGGTACCTTGGGTTCTTGTCTTCTCTGGTTTCTCGGGTTCTAGTCTTGTCTGTGGTTTCTAGTCTAGTTTCTTGGGTTCTAGTCTTCTGTGGTTTCTTGGGTTCCAGTCTTCTCTGTGGATTAGTGGGTTCCCATTTTGTCTGTGGTACCTTGGGTTCTTGTCTTCTCTGGTTTCTCGGGTTCTAGTCTTGTCTGTGGTTTCTAGTCTAGTTTCTTGGGTTCTAGTCTTCTGTGGTTTCTTGGGTTATAGTCTTGTCTGGTTTATTTGATTCTAGTCCTCTGTAGTTTCTAGTCCTCTGTGGTTTCTTGGGTTCTAGTATTGTCTGTGGTTTCTTGGGTTCTAGTCCTCGCTGTGGTGTCTTGGGTTATATTCCTCTCTGTGGTTTATTTGGTTATATTCCTCTCTGTGGTTTATTTGGTTCTATTCCTCTCTGTGGTTTCTGTGGTTCTAGTCCTCTCTGTGGTTTATTTGGTTCTATTCCTTCTGTGGTTCTAGTCCTGTCTGTGGTTTCTTGTCCTGTCTGTGGTGTCTTGGGTTCTAGTCCTCTCTGTGGTTTCTTGAGTTCTAGTCCTCTCTGTGGTTTATTGGTTCTATTCCTCTCTGTGGTTTATTTGGTTCTATTCCTCTCTGTGGTTTATTTGGTTCTATTCCTCTCTGTGGTTTATTTGGTTCTATTCCTCTCTGTGGTTTCTGTGGTTCTATTCCTCTCTGTGGTTTCTTGGTATGTTTTTGGTTCTACATGGTTCCCTTTTCCAGTTCTATGCTCTATGGATAACTCTCTTTGTCTCTTCCTGGTCATTTTGTTTTTACTTTGTATTGTGGAGGGAAAATCCTCCTCATAACTTCATAACTCACCTGAAGTTCCTGATGAAGGAATATTACTTGTCGTTAGCAGTGTTCTCGTTAGCTCACCTGGTTGGGCAGGTTAGCCAGCAGGTAGAGGACAAAGTCTCCCACCCATTGGATGAGCTGCTGCAGGGACTGAAGGGGGGGGCCGTCCAACACAAACTCCTCCGTCTTCAGATTGATCATCACCTTATCAATATCTGAGGAGACACAGTGATCAATTAGTGGTCATCCTCAGCTGTCGCTCAGGTGTCTCACCTGTCGCTCAGGTGTCTCACCTGTCCCTCGATATCTCACCTGTCCCTCAGGTGTCTCACCCGTCCCTCAGGTGTCTCACCTGTCCCTCAAGTAGCTCCCCCGTCCTTCAGCTATCTCACCTGTCCCTCAGGTGTCTCACCTGTCCCTCAGCTATCTCACCGGTCCCTCAGCTATCTCACCGGTCCCTCAGCTATCTCACCGGTCCCTCAGCTATCTCACCGGTCCCTCAGGTATCCCCACCTGTCCCTCAGGTATCCCCACCTGTCCCTCAGGTATCCCCACCTGTCCCTCAGCTGTCTCACCTGTCCCTCAAGTAGCTCCCCCGTCCTTCAGCTATCTCACCTGTCCCTCAGCTATCTCACCTGTCCCTCAGCTATCTCACCTGTCCCTCAGGTGTCTCACCTGTCCCTCAAGTAGCTCCCCCGTCCTTCAGCTATCTCACCTGTCCCTCAGGTGTCTCAACTGTCCCTCAGCTATCTCACCGGTCCCTCAGCTATCTCACCGGTCCCTCAGCTATCTCACCGGTCCCTCAGCTGTCTCACCGGTCCCTCAGGTGTCCCACCGGTCCCTCAGGTGTCCCACCGGTCCCTCAGGTATCCCCACCTGTCCCTCAGCTGTCCCACCTGTCCCTCAGCTATCTCACCTGTCCCTCAGGTGTCCCACCTGTCCCTCAGGTGTCCCACCTGTCCCTCAGCTATCTCACCTGTCCCTCAGGTGTCCCACCTGTCCCTCAGCTATCTCACCTGTCCCTCAGCTATCTCACCTGTCCCTCAGGTGTCTCACCTGTCCCTCAAGTAGCTCCCCCGTCCTTCAGCTATCTCACCTGTGTCGATGTTCTTGGCACAGATCTCTGTCAGTCGGTCACCTGGACTCTTGTCAGGTGTGTTGAGGACGTGCGGCCTCAGCAGAGACTTTAAAGTGGAGCTGATGGCGATCAGTAGAAGTTTGGCGTGGAAGTCGCAGGCTCGAGCTGCTGTAGCCGTGGA
Organism: Lycodopsis pacificus; assembly: GCA_028022725.1. Lineage (NCBI taxonomy): Eukaryota > Metazoa > Chordata > Actinopteri > Perciformes > Zoarcidae > Lycodopsis > Lycodopsis pacificus. Next base: position 30,655,395 of record CM051694.1, read on the forward strand.
GAGTTTACAGAGAGACGCCTTCACTGCCACGATACGTGTGGCCAGAACCTGAGACACACATCATACAGCTACACTGAGGCATCATGGGAAGTGGAGTTTACTGCTGAATCTCAGTTTAAGCCCGTAAGCAGTTGAATTTGCAGAATCAGAAATAGTTCCTTTGAGGTGTGACGGGTCTTTAAATAAGAAATGATGATGTGAATGTAAAACCAGTTTGATGTGCTTAAATAGAATAGCAGTCACTGCTCCAGTCTGACCTGCTGCAGCGCCTGGTTCTGCCTCATGTACTCCTCGTGCAGCTTCTCCACCAGGTTGTGGACCATGGTGGGCTGCACATGCAGCAGGACGTCCCACCAGTCGTAGCCCGTCACCATGCAGTACTCCAACAGGAACAGCAGGTGGCGCAGCGTCGTGTTCATCTCCAGCACCTGACCCATAGAGGGAGACACTCGCAGCATGTGGAGCTGAGGAGGAAACAACAGGGAAGTAAACTCTAGAATCAGACACTGATATCTGACTCACCCTGAAGGATTATTGTTCATCAAAGTCTGCATATTATAAAGAACACAATCACACTGTTGTTATTCAACCTTTATTTAAGCATGGACACTTGTAATTACCGTATTTAAGATTCAAAGGATGTTCTCTACTAAAAGATGCGAGTCTCACGAAAGTCACAACTTAATGTCGGGTCATGGCTGCATGTTTTAGAGCAGTTTAATATCGTTAATCACGATTTATTTTGGGCAGAATAATGAAGTAATAATAATAATAATGAAACAGGTTTCTGACCACCAGTACTCAGGTGTGTGAGCTCACCTTCCCGTGGTTGTCCACTCCGGCCAGTGCCAGTGAAGTCCAGGAGAACTGCAGGGCCTTGAAGTGGAGCGCCGGGCCTCCGGTTCTCTGGCGTTTGATGGCAGACTCGTCTCCGGGTCTCTGACCGGAGGAGGAACCGTAGAAAACCCCCATTGTGTGGAGGGACAGACGGTGGAGGATCTGAATACTGCCGTCATGGAAGGCCAGAGCCAGACCTGCCAACACAGGAGAGAACCGATCCTCAGACCAGGACCCGGTACCAACACACCGACACAGCTGACAGACGGGCGGAGCGCTCACCGAGTCCCGGGCAGAACTTGGTATCTGACGCCACCTTCAGGTCCGTGTTGGAGATGGAGATGGGGAGTTTGGGCAGAGCGACGGCCGACACTCGCTCCAGGTCGCTGGTGGTCGTCAGGATCCTCCACTTCAAGATGGTCGGCTGCTTCTCTCCGACTGGACACAGGAGGGAGGTAAGAGGTCAAACATCCAGCACTGACCCAGTTCAACCAGTTCCACCAGTGTGGTCTCTTACCAACTGGTGAGCGGTGCTGGAAGATGTTGTTGACAGGAAGTCCCTCCTTCCTCAGAGACCAACACTCCACGATGCTGCCGTTCTGATTGGACGCACACAGCAGAACCTGCAACACACACAGATGTTCCGTCAGGTTCTTTAGTTCTGTGTGACCAACTCCTCTCTGGTCTGTTCTTGATGTTCTACTGGTTACCTGTTCAGAGAACTCTGTGGTGCTACTGGTTCTCCCTGTTGTAAGTTCAGAGTTCTCTCTGGTTCTCCTTGTTACCTGTTCAGAGTTCTCTCTGGTTCTCCCTGTTGTAAGTTCAGAGTTCTCTCTGGTTCTCCTTGTTACCTGTTCAGAGTTCTCTCTGGTTCTCCTTGTTACATGTTCAGAGTTCTCTCTGGTTCTCCCTGTTGTAAGTTCAGAGTTCTCTCTGGTTCTCCTTGTTACCTGTTCAGAGTTCTCTCTGGTTCTCCTTGTTACCTGTTCAGAGTTCTCTCTGGTTCTCCCTGTTGTAAGTTCAGAGTTCTCTCTGGTTCTCCTTGTTACCTGTTCAGAGTTCTCTCTGGTTCTCCCTGTTGTAAGTTCAGAGTTCTCTCTGGTTCTCCTTGTTACCTGTTCAGAGTTCTCTCTGGTTCTCCTTGTTACATGTTCAGAGTTCTCTCTGGTTCTCCCTGTTGTAAGTTCAGAGTTCTCTCTGGTTCTCCCTGTTGTAAGTTCAGAGTTCTCTCTGGTTCTCCTTGTTACCTGTTCAGAGTTCTCTCTGGTTCTCCTTGTTACCTGTTCAGAGTTCTCTCTGGTTCTCCTTGTTACATGTTCAGAGTTCTCTCTGGTTCTCCCTGTTGTAAGTTCAGAGTTCTCTCTGGTTCTCCCTGTTGTAAGTTCAGAGTTCTCTCTGGTTCTCCCTGTTGTAAGTTCAGAGTTCTCTCTGGTTCTCCTTGTTACCTGTTCAGAGTTCTCTCTGGTTCTCCTTGTTACATGTTCAGAGTTCTCTCTGGTTCTCCCTGTTGTAAGTTCAGAGTTCTCTCTGGTTCTCCCTGTTGTAAGTTCAGAGTTCTCTCTGGTTCTCCCTGTTGTAAGTTCAGAGTTCTCTCTGGTTCTCCTTGTTACCTGTTCAGAGTTCTCTCTGGTTCTCCCTGTTGTAAGTTCAGAGTTCTCTCTGGTTCTCCTTGTTGCCTGTTCAGAGTTCTCTCTGGTTCTCCCTGTTGTAAGTTCAGAGTTCTCTCTGGTTCTCCCTGTTGTAAGTTCAGAGTTCTCTCTGGTTCTCCTTGTTACCTGTTCAGAGTTCTCTCTGGTTCTCCCTGTTGTAAGTTCAGAGTTCTCTCTGGTTCTCCTTGTTACATGTTCAGAGTTCTCTCTGGTTCTCCCTGTTGTAAGTTCAGAGTTCTCTCTGGTTCTCCCTGTTGTAAGTTCAGAGTTCTCTCTGGTTCTCCTTGTTACCTGTTCACAGTTCTCTCTGGTTCTCCCTGTTGTAAGTTCAGAGTTCTCTCTGGTTCTCCTTGTTACCTGTTCAGAGTTCTCTCTGGTTCTCCCTGTTGTAAGTTCAGAGTTCTCTCTGGTTCTCCTTGTTACCTGTTCAGAGTTCTCTCTGGTTCTCCTTGTTACCTGTTCAGAGTTCTCTCTGGTGAGGAACTTGAGGTGGGTGACAGACGGGTATTTTTCCCTCCTCAGAGGGTCGGTGGTGCAGCGCAGGAACAGAGATGGTAACAGTTCTGTGTCGATGCGACACTTCTCGCTGACGACGCTCACCACCACCTGAACACAGAGAACATGTTTACTGTCACTGGAACCAATGATGGTCAGAGAACACAATGGCGACGAGGTTCTGACCTTGTAGAACTGGACGGGAGACGAGCTGCTGCCATCGGTCGCCGCCACCACGATGTTCCCACCTCCGGTGAAGGCGATGTCGGCTAACGCCACCCGTCCTCTCAGCCGGCAGAGACTCTCGCTGGCCGTCAGCAGAGCGCCGCCCGGCTTCAACAACGACACGGTGACCAAACCGCTCACGGTCACCGCCAACCAGCCCTCCATCGGCTTACCACCAAACAGGGTCAGAGACGGAGAGAACTTCACCCGAGAAAACTTCTCACCGAAGTTTGTAGAACCTGACTGAACCCACAAGAAACACATGATTTATATCCTTATTAACGGTCTGATATATACGAGAGTTTGGAGGGTCTGTCTGTGTTACCATCTCAACGTGCAGAGCCAGCTTCACTCCGTTGTGCAGCCAGCTCAGAGCCACGATTGGATCTCCGTCCAGAGAGCTGGAGAGGACGCTCTCCCAGCTGTTTACCAGGTGATCTGACATCGACCAACACTTAATCTGTCCGTCACCGTCTGCAGACAGCAGTCTTGAACCTCAACACACAAACAGATCAATAAACACACAAACAGATCAATAAAGAGATCAATAATCACACAAACAGATCAATAAGCACACAAACAGATCATTAAACAGATCAATTAGCACACAAACAGATAAATAAACACACAAACAGATCATTAAACGGATCAATAAACACACAAACAGATCAATAAGCACACAAACAGATCAATAAGCACACAAACAGATCATTAAACAGATCAATAAACACACAAACAGATCAATAAACACACAAACAGATCAATAAAGAGATCAATAAGCACACAAACAGATCATTAAACAGATCAATAAACACAAACAGATCAATAAACACAAACAGATCAATAAGCACACAAAGATCATTAAACAGATCAATAAGCACACAAACAGATCATTAAACAGATCAATAAACACACAAACAGATCAATAAACACACAAACAGATCATTAAACAGATCAATAAACACACAAACGGATCAATAAACAGACTGTGGGGTAAATCTTACCTGATTGATCCCACTCCAGACATGAAATGACCTCAGTGTGCCCAGAGCTGATGGAGTAAACGTCCCAGGGGTGCTCAGTGTCGATGATGTGGATCATGTGACTAACATCTGGAACACACACACACACACACACACACACACACACACACACACGGTTTGTAAAACAGTGAAAACAGAAAGAAAACAGAACCTCACAGATTCTTACAGGATCACTTTCTGTTACCGAAGTAGAAAAATATATTTTATTGTATTAATCCTGTCAGCTGACTTGGTTTAGTCGTTCCAGGTGTGCTACAGGTGTGTCTGTGCTACAGGCGTGTCTGTGCTGCAGGCATGTCTGTGCTGCAGGCGTGTCGTAGGCATGTCTGTGCTGCAGGCGTGTCTGTGCTGCAGGCGTGTCGTAGGCATGTCTGTGCTGCAGGCGTGTCTGTGCTGCAGGCGTGTCGTAGGCATGTCTGTGCTGCAGGCGTGTCTGTGCTGCAGGCGTGTCGTAGGCATGTCTGTGCTGCAGGCGCTCACCTTTGTCGTCGTCCTCACTCTTCAGGTCGGTGGTGAAGGCCACCAGGTTCCTACAGGACCAGGAACAGACCAGAGGGATGGACGGACAGTGAGTGCTCTTTGGTCGTTTCTCCCACTCACACAGGTACGCCAACTCCATGTTTCCACCACAGAAGAAGATGGAGGTCTCACCTGAAGACACACAGGTGACTCACAGCTGGTCACATTTAGAAACAACAGGTAAGAAGAAACAGGTGACTTCTTTACATTAAACATACTAAAATAATTTACTCAATAAAACGACCTTTATCTGTATATTAATAATAAAGAGTTCAGGTTTCATTCAAGTTCATTAAAATAAAATACATAAATTTGGCCACATTTTAAAACCTTCCTGGGAGTTAAACCTTCACAATAATAAGATCGTTGGAGATGAGCCACACAATGCATTCTGGGTAGATTTGTGTCCGACTTGCTCTGAAGTCATGAACTCGTGGTAACGATGACCTCACAAGAGTTTTTAGAGCCAGGTGACCCAATGCATGATGGGAAACGCCAGATCAAAGAGCTGATTGGACAACAAACACGTTTTTATAAATAAGTATAAATAAGACGATCGCATCCCGCCGGTAGAAATGGATCCTGAGCTGATAAACAGAACACAGGACACAGTTTAACAGACTACAGAGAGAAACTCTCTACAGTGGTGATCACTGTGTGTCTTTATTAGTTATTAGTGTTATTAAGTACAGTGGTCACTGTGTGTCTTTATTAGTTATTAGTGTTATTAAGTACAGTGGTGATCACTGTGTGTCTTTATTAGTTATTAGTGTTATTAAGTACAGTGGTGATCGCTGTGTGTCTTTATTAGTTATTAGTGTTATTAAGTACAGTGGTCACTGTGTGTCTTTATTAGTTATTAGTGTTATTAAGTACAGTGGTCACTGTGTGTCTTTATTAGTTATTAGTGTTATTAAGTACAGTGGTCACTGTGTGTCTTTATTAGTTATTAGTGTTATTAAGTACAGTGGTGATCACTGTGTGTCTTTATTAGTTATTAGTGTTATTAAGTACAGTGGTCACTGTGTGTCTTTATTAGTTATTAGTGTTATTAAGTACAGTGGTGATCACTGTGTGTCTTTATTAGTTATTAGTGTTATTAAGTACAGTGGTGATCGCTGTGTGTCTTTATTAGCTATTAGTGTTATTAGTTCCTGTTATTAAGTACAGTGATCATGTGAACACACACAAACTTCTCTAAAGTCTCTCCAGCTGTTAAAGCGACTGACAGCTGATCCAGCTGTGATCAGCTGATCCTCCGTCATCAGAAACAGACGTCGCTTCACGTGACGCTTCAGAGGAAAGGACGTCTCATGTCTCCTAAAACATATTTCCTCGTTCCACTCTCCTCGCATGGTTTCCTCCATGCATCCCTGGTGGGAGGGACTAAGACGCAAGGAAAGGACCCAAGTGAGGGAAACGGGGATGCAATTAAGAGACTTGGGATGTACCCCGGGTCTCGCGCTGTGTTTAGGTAGTTAGCAGTTAGCGGCTAACGTTAGCTGCTAATATTAGCTTACCTCGCTTTTTGGCTCCAGCTCCAAATAAAACGAACTTCTCTGAGAAACCGATCTTCTAAAAATAAGACGATGAAATAAGAGCAGAATATTAACGATAATATTAAATATGATATTGATGTAGAGGGTCGCTACCAAACAAACCTTCTATCGCTCATTCACTTAAACTGAGTGGACCCCTACACTCACCGGCTGTCTCTACAGAAGCCTGTCTGTAAATATCTCCGTTACAATAAACGGTGTTTTTCTAAGATGGCGGCGGGAGGGCAGTCTCCTCTACAGGAGAAGCGTGGAACTGTTGACCCTGGGCAGAGTCTTTCAGGCTCCTCCTATACATAGACTATGTGGGTCTGATATATAGACTATGTGGGTCTGATACATAGACTATGTGGGTCTGATACATAGACTATGTGGGTCTGATATATAGACTACGTGGGTCTGATACATAGACTACGTGGGTCTGATACATAGACTACGTGGGTCTGATACATAGACTATGTGGGTCTGATATATAGACTATGTGGGTCTGATATATATACTATGTGGGTCTGATACATAGACTATGTGGGTCTGATACATACACTATGTGGGTCTAGTTCTGCACCTGGCAGACAAAACTCGGGATTTTAGCTCCACTCTACGTAGGACCCGTATTTCCGGTCTGGTTGTTGTCTGAACTCATAAGCAGCCGTCAGTCTCTTGAATACAGTCTATGGTCTTCTGTTAGCTTCTGTTAGCTGCTGTTAGCTCCTGACGGCTTTAGATTAAACTACAATGACTCTCCAGAGTCCTGCTAGCTTTTGTTAGCTTGTAGCTAACAGCGCTGCACGGCTACAGTTAGCTAGCGTTAGCTGCTGCTAGCTCCGTTAGTGTTAGCTTCCTGTGTAGCACTAAGCTACCTGCTGTTTGTTCACATGAGAACACCGGAGAGAGGAACCGTTAACATGGACACACAGATGCCGACAATAACGGGTAATTATCCAGCTACATGCTAATCTTACACCGAGATACACAGAAGAGTTAGAGTTAGAGTTAGGATGTTTACCTGAAGATACAGCAGGCCTCACAACTACATGACTATACAGCAGTTTACACACACGCGTATATATATGTATGTGAATATATATATCTTTATGTTCACACACATATACATATATACATACTCTCACTGCGTCTCCTTGTTTTGACACGTGTAAACGATCCGATGGAGCAAACACTATCGATTATATTCAGTATTGATTATCTTTGGTCTCCTGAATGTTCCTAAACTTAAAGGTAGTCAGATCACTGACACAAATAAGTTACATTAGATGACATCAACATGTAATGTTATGACATTACATGTTGATGTAATAACACAACATGTTAATGTTATTACATGTAATGTAATGTTGTTACTTGTAATGATTACAATGTAATGTAATAATAACACAACATGTTGGGGGGCAGGCTGGTGAAACAGCCATAAGACCTCTTGAGTTGATACTGCGTTTCTTAACTAGACGGGTATCTACCTATTTAATACCTTTTATTCACTGAACTCCACTACCTTTATTCACTGAACTCCACTACCTTTATTCACTGAACTCCACTACCTTTATTCACTGAACTCTACTACCTTTATTCACTGAACTCCACTACCTTTATTCACTGAACTCTACTACCTTTTATTCACTGAACTCTACTACCTTTATTCACTGAACTCTACTACCTTTATTCACTGAACTCTACTACCTTTATTCACTGAACTCTACTACCTTTATTCACTGAACTCTACTACCTTTATTCACTGAACTCTACTACCTTTATTCACTGAACTCTACTACCTTTATTTACTGAACTCTACTACCTTTATTTACTGAACTCTACTACCTTTATATTCTGAACTCTACTACCTTTATTCACTGAACTCTACTACCTTTATATTCTGAACTCTACTACCTTTATTCACTGAACTATAATACCTTTATATACTGAACTCGACTACCTTTATATACTGAACTCTACTACCTTTATTCACTGAACTCTACTACCTTTATATACTGAACTCGACTACCTTTATTCACTGAACTCTACTACCTTTATTCACTGAACTCTACTACCTTTATTCACTGAACTATAATACCTTTATTCACTGAACTATAATACCTTTATTCACTGAACTCTACTGCCTTTATTAACTGAACTCTACTACCTTTATATACTGAACTCTACTACCTTTATATACTGAACTCTACTACCTTTATTCACTGAACTATAATACCTTTATATACTGAACTATACTGCCTTTATATACTGCCTTTATTCACTGAACTATACTGCCTTTATTCACTGAACTATACTGCCTTTATTCACTGAACTCTACTGCCTTTATTCACTGAACTCTACTGCCTTTATTGATATTTATTTTTGTAAATTAATATCTGACATTTTCAGTGTAATAATCAAAGTGTTTGTTGAATTATTTTCAGTGCCATCTGTGTAAAGAAGTGGAGTCCATCAGCTCTCAGCTTGGTGTGAACTCTGTGGAGAACTTATTCTCCTGATCTGAGGTCAACGTTCTACCGTCACTCTGAGGACACCTGTCAGCAGCCATGCTGACCTAGAATCAGCTGTTAGTTTATGCAGTGAGCTGAATAATCCAGAGACAGAGATCATGTCTGACAACCAGGCCAACAACAACGTCCCTCTGAACAACAACAACAACAACATGGGACCCAACAGGATTCGAAACCCCAACATCAACCAGAACCCCCTCATCAACGTCCGTGATCGCCTCTTCCACGCCCTCTTCTTCAAGATGGCCGTCACATACGCCCGACTCTTCCCTCCGTCCTTCAGGAGGGTCTTTGAGTTCTTCGTCTTGCTCAAGGTGTGAAATGTCTCTTAGATAGAGTTAGTTATATAACAAGGTGTGAAACGTCTCTTATATAGAGTTAGTTATATAACAAGGTGTGAAATGTCTCTTAGATAGAGTTAGTTATATAACAAGGTGTGAAACGTCTCTTATATAGAGTTAGTTATATAACAAGGTGTGAAATGTCTCTTAGATAGAGTTAGTTATATAACAAGGTGTGAAACGTCTCTTATATAGAGTTAGTTATATAACAAGGTGTGAAACGTCTCTTATATAGAGTTAGTTATATAACACAAGGTGTGAAACGTCTCTTATATAGAGTTAGTTATATAACACAAGGTGTGAAACGTCTCTTATATAGAGTTAGTTATATAACACAAGGTGTGAAACGTCTCTTATATAGAGTTAGTTATATAACACAAGGTGTGAAACGTCTCTTATATAGAGTTAGTTATATAACACAAGGTGTGAAACGTCTCTTATATAGAGTTAGTTATATAACACAAGGTGTGAAATGTCTCTTAGATAGAGTTAGTTATATAACAAGGTGTGAAATGTCTCTTAGATAGAGTTAGTTATATAACAAGGTGTGAAACGTCTCTTAGATAGAGTTAGTTATATAACAAGGTGTGAAATGTCTCTTATATAGAGTTAGTTATATAACAAGGTGTGAAACGTCTCTTATATAGAGTTAGTTATATAACACAAGGTGTGAAACGTCTCTTATATAGAGTTAGTTATATAACACAAGGTGTGAAACGTCTCTTATATAGAGTTAGTTATATAACACAAGGTGTGAAACGTCTCTTATATAGAGTTAGTTATATAACAAGGTGTGAAACGTCTCTTATATAGAGTTAGTTATATAACACGGTGTGAAACGTCTCTTATATAGAGTTAGTTATATAACACAAGGTGTATCTTGAATGCATCATAATACAAGTCAAAGCAACCTCCGTTATGTTAGCTGTTAGCTTAGTTACCAGCAGGACTCTGATTACTGTGAGCAGGATGATGGGAATGAATTACAATATAAAACAAGTCTGATTAACTTAGTTGTCACAGGTATTTTTAAGGTTGTTTCTCCATGAATTGTTTTTTGAGCTTTCTGTCTCCTTCACTCACACTGAAGAACACTCGCGTTAGCTAGCACCTAACGGACCAGCTGAGTTCTAACCACACATTTTGTTTTCATGTTATCTCCTCTAACGTTATAGCAACGTTTTTAATATCACTTTAGACCACTAACCAGCTGCAACACGTTAAGGACAAGGAGAAGTGCTCATCTCCTAAATCACATTTCATAATATCTCGAGATGTAAAACTATCAAGCAGCAGCACAGATGTGGAAATGTGACCTGCAAATAATCTGATATCTGACACCGATTGGTCGGTCAGCAGTCAGATCGGTGCATCTCTAGTAAAGATACAACACAGGGTTGCTGAGTCAGGATGGGGTTCATGAAACCCTAACGTCTGTCATCCTCTGTTAACAGCAGCATCTCATGGAAGTCAAGTTGAAACTTATAGTCCATCCGTCCTCTGGACAACATCAACAAATATGCCTGGAAAACAACAACAGACTGTTCCTTTAAGAAGCTGCAGGAATGAGGATTAAAATGACAGGAGTGGTGGGGAAGTCCAGAGATTGTGTAAATCCACCAGATTAACAGCAGCCACCCCTCCAGGCTTTACTCAGGAAACAGTGATGCAACAGACTGCTGGGTCATGGTGGGTCATGCTGGGTCATGGTGGGGTCATGCTGGGGTCATGGTGGGGTCATGCTGGGTCATGGTGGGTCATGCTGGGGTCATGCTGGGGTCATGGTGGGTCATGATGGGTCATGGTGGGTCATGCTGGGGTCATGGTGGGTCATGGTGGGGTCATGCTGGGTCATGATGCAGACTGGTAATAAATCAAGAGAGAAGTAGAGTCATTTTCTCATAGACTTCTATACAACCAGAGCAGTCGCCCCCTGGCGGACACTAGAGAGAATGCAGCTTCAACACATGAAGCTTTGAAGAACTTTAAAGAACCAGAGGTTGCTGCCTGCTTCAGTCCGAGATTATCAAACTGACTTTATTAGCCCGATCATGAAATAAAGGCATCAATAGCAGCTGTGATGAAAATGTTTTTGATGTGTGAAAGTTAAATGAGCTCTATCAGCAAGCCTAACATCATGTTAGTGGAGGCGTTGTCTTATTTACTCCTCTGTGCTCCTGCTCAGGCGCTCTTCGTCCTCTTCATCCTCGCCTACATTCATATCGCCTTCTCTCGCTCGCCCATCAACTGTCTGGAGGTGGTGAGGGAGCGCTGGCCTCGGGACGGCATCCTGCGGGTGGAGATCCAGAGGAACTCCAGCCGAGCCCCGGTCTTCCTGCAATACTACGACTCCACGGGCCTCCAGGAGGAGCTGGAGGCTGAGGAGGGAGGAGGAGGACCGAGAGGAGTGGTGGGGCTCAGCCTGGCAGCGCTGCAGGAGGAGGAAGAGGACGAGGAGGAGATGACCCTGGAGATGTTTGACAACAGCTCAGTGCAGGTGATCAGATAGTCCCCGTAGTTTACAGAGTAGCGCCCGTAGTTTTCAGAGTAGCGCCCGTAGTTTTCTCAGATTCGTTCTTTTTGTAGAAAGAACTAGTTGTACTCTGTTTTCTCCTGCAGTTTAAGCTGGACATTGAGCCTCGTCTGAAGCCGTCTCTGATTGGAGGAGGTGTTGGAAGAGGAGGAGCAGGAGTGAACGACAGCCAGGACGTCTCCTTCAGCCAGGCCACTAAAGGTATGCAGCCGCTGAAGGACTCAGTGTCTGAGCTGGAGATGATGACCAGAGCAGGTAAACCCTCCTCCTCTTCCTCTCTCCTCCTCCCTGTCCCTTCGCCTCCTTCCTTCTACCTCCTCTCCCCCTCCTCCTTTTCCTCCCTCCCTCCTCTCCTTCTCCACCTCCCTCTTTCCTCATTTCTTCCTCCACCTGTAGAGATCTGAGATTCTCCTTAACCCCAGAAGGTGGGAGCAGTCTCAGTGACTGTAAACCAGAACGAGAGGAAGAGTTCATGATGAAGATAACCCTCCTCAGATACTGATGAGTCATGTCTGTTGGTGTCCTAAAAGTAGTCGTGTTCTTGTCTCCTTAGTGTGGCCTCAGGAGGAGTACATCGTGGAGTATTCTCTGGAGTACGGCTTCCTGCGTTTGTCTCAGACCACCAGACAGAGACTCAACATCCCTGTCATGGTCGTTACTTTGGGTAAGACACTGAAGGCGTTTCTCATTTCCCAGTTTGTATATCCTTGATACCTTTCCTCACCTTCTCTCCTCGCATCTTAGTCCAGGCCACAGGAGATGAGAGCGGAGGAGGCGAGGAAGATGTATGTGTGTATGTGTGTATGTGTGTATGTATGTGTGTATATATATTAGGGGTGTCACGGATCACAAACCTCACGGTTCGGTTCGGATCACGGTTCAGGAGTCACGGTTCGGATCATTTTTCGGATCAACAAAGAAAAGGGGAGGAGACAAATATAACTTTGCTTTCCATTTATTAATTAAAGAACTTCAAGAACACTTAAAGCAAAGAACTTTGGGCTATAGTCTTACATGAAAACAAAAATATTGAAGATGTCCAATTTGAAATAAATAAATAAAAATAATACATTCAAGAATTCTGTTTAAGTGCAACATGAGGTATGTTGATATCCTCGTCCTTTCATCAATATTGAAAAAGAAACAGCCAGTGAGCTTCCACTGTTTACACTAAACTGAACTGCTCGGCAACAGCTTGGGTCTGTGTTTACTTCCTGTCAGGTGATGCCGTTCAAATACACAACAATGTTACATTACTGTGACATTACTTTCACAAAGATGAGAATATCTCCATCGTCTGGGGAGAGGGTCGACCTTTCTGTGGTGACTGGAATATTATTGGGCCTGTCCAGCTTCACTCTGATGCTTCTGTCAGCACCTGAACCAGGTGTGTGTGTGTGTGTGTGTGTGTGTGACGCTCACAGAGGGGGCGTGTCTACAGCACCTGAACCAGGTGTGTGTGTGTGTGTGACGCTCACAGAGGGGGCGTGTCTGCAGCACCGGACTATGAATCTCCACTCCGCCGTGGTGAAAGCGGTCTCTGGTCTTTTCCTTCTCATGGAGGTCTGGAACAGCTTCACACTGAAGTGGGTGCGTGAGTGGACTTCGTAGCGTGGCTCAAGCATTTTAACCAGATTTAGAAATCCTTTGTTTTCTACACCGGAGTGTCCCCGTCGCTGACAGACGGGATGGTGTCTCTTCATGTGTGGACATGCCGATGTTTTGCCGTTGTCGTGTCTCTCTTTAAATAACGCCTACATACCGTAACGCTTTGTCCACCACCCTCATCCCTCATTATATGTTACAGAGAAGACAAAATGTTCCCAAACTTGCGACTTAAATGACGCCGCGGCTTCTGACGTTC